>OX328123.1:65196936-65261896 GCA_946811695.1 Gonocerus acuteangulatus
AGAAGTGTTGTAAAAATGAGCTGAATCGGTCAATCGGAAAGCGGGGGGGTTTAATTTGTAATATATTTCAATAGAAAAGCCCGTCAGACGTAGGTTCACAAAGCCGCCGCAAGGAGCGCTTTCTACCACTAGAGTGACTGTATCCTGTTCCTGCGCTAGATCAAAATACGATAATATGAGGTTTTTTGTATTTATTACGTAGTGTAATAGGTACCATGTATAAACATAACTCTGGAAGCAAATTATTAATTGATCAGTTACTCATTACAAATTTAAAAGAGAACTATTCATGTTTTTATTTTATTTATGTAGGATATTTTAAGCAAATTGTTCTGGAAAGCAATCTACACTACCCAAATTCTGAGGAAAGTGCTTAGTTATGCAGCTCCTGCGTGACGGACTTTTGTTGTTGTTCTTTTGTTAAATAACTAAACGATTTAGGAAACATAGTAAGTGGAATGTCACTTTGTGACGGATCAATGGAGTTCCAACAAAACAAGATTTGACTTGAAAATTTCAACATGACATTTTAAATTTGAGATAACAGGACTTTTGGATGTGTTTGTTTCATACCATTGAGGGGTTAATAATTTATCCTTAGAGGGTTTAAACTCTTTAAGCATTATCCATGTACATACATAAAAAGGCATCGAAGATAAAAAATAAAAGGGATAATGTTATTTTTTCTGTAAATATGTTGAGACTCAAGAAACCCTCCCCCCGTGTAGATGTCAAGATAGAAATCACAAAGGAGATATTTTCTGTGTGTGTGTTTGTGTGTGCTTAGGAGCATCTTCGTTGTACAAATATCCTCACATTAAACCTCTCAAGTCCTCGAATAATGGGTTTTATATTAAAATATTGTGTATTATTATAATAGCTCAGTTATCGTTTTGTATTATCCTAATACTCCATACCGCCTGCATTATTGTCCTTCATACCTGCCTCCCTTCCATTAACACAAACATTTTATGACACCTTACTTTAAGACACAGCTTCCGCCGCTCTTTCTCCAAAGTACCCTGTTCATTGGGTGGTCCAGAACCCCCCCCCCCTTCACACCAACTCCTTTCCCCATCAGTGAGGTAGTTCTAAATTTTCTCATCGGTAAGCCCATCTTGTTATTCTTATATCTGTTCTAATCTAATCTGTTATTCTTATATCTGTTCTAATCTAATCTGTTATTCTTATATCTGTCCTCCTAATAATCTAAGCATTACTATAGCACATTGTTCTTCTAACTGTATATTATGTTTTTATGTTTTTTTTTTCTCTTTTTTCTTTTCATATATATATATGTGTGTGTGTGTGTAAATGCGTGTGTGTGTATATATGGACATTTACATATATGTAGATTGTATTACTAAATATGTCCTACTTGTTTTTACAGCCCTGATGAAGGCTTGAATCTCAAGCCAAGACGTCGGCATCAATAAAACCATTTTCATTTGTTTTATTAAAAAGCAGTGACCGAACCCCGACAATCCCTTCCTTAAATAACTAATTATTGGCTGAAACAATATTTCACAAGGAAAACAAAAAAAGTCCGTCTCGCAGGACTGCATCATCTTAGCGCGGTTCTGTTCATATCCCTAGTCTAATTTGGAAAGATTAAAATAGAAGCAGTTATTATTTTGGTTCCACCAGTCTTTTTTTTAAATTAATTATTATAATGGCTTGTCAACCCTTAAGGTCACTAACGCCATTCCTGTGAGTAGTAAAGTCTTGAAAGGTCATGATTTACAATCTTACCTGGAAGGGTCTGCTACACTAGAAACGAACCCGCTAGTGACAAGGTCTTGGAATCTCGGAAATCCATATCTCTAACATTAAATTGTTTTTCCTATTTTTCTTAACTGGTTTTATTTTCAAATACATTATCCAACAATAAGCAATTAAAAAATAACAAGGAATAAAAAACAGACAAAAAGAACAGTTCGAATAAGCGAAATCAATTACTTTAAAGTTTTAAGCTCTTATTTCTCCGATTGACATCGCCTAATCAAAACTTTCATTAGAACCTGTTTTGTAGAGCATTTAATAAGCTTTCTAATGGTATTCTTCCGTTTACCAAGATTCTCAACCTTTTTCGAGATATTAAGGAAAGTATACAAAGTTACCAAAACTTTTTATGTCTGTTAATAAAATATTTTATTCTAACCCTTCCTAAACTCCAAACGAAACAAAAATTTCAACATATTAGTTTTAATGAAAGTAGAACATGCAGAAAATGTTTCAACTGAATCCCATGATTCTAAGTACCCAAACCAAAAACGGTATTCAAAAACTATCTTTCCAATTTTCTCGAAAACGGTTAAAGCTATCGCCTTGAAAATGGTTCCATTCGTTTTCCTGGCCCAAGAAGCCTATAAAACAAGTACTTACAAGCTTATGAACTCAAAAACGTAAGCGTTACGATTTTTTTTTGCGCGAATTTCGCCCCAAAAGCCATCTTCCAGTGGGCGGATTCTGCTGGTTAACGAACTTGACCTTTTAAATCGGACGACGGATTTTTGTACCAAATTTCATCACAATCGGACCATTAGGGAAGCCAGAAATGAGCGAACAGACAAATATATATATATATATATATATATATATATATATATATATATATATAAATAAATATATACATATATATATATATATATATTATATATATATATATATATATATATATATATATATATATATATACAAATTCCAACCACCGTTATTTTCGGTCTCTAGGGGTTCTGAAACGCGAAATTTTCTAGTCGGCACTTTCGGATTGTTTCATTGTATCAACCTTATAAGCGGGGTTCCTCCCTATGGGGGAGGGAGGAACCGCACTAAAAATGATGAACAACTATCATTTTCATTTCGGATTCATTAATAAGCCTACATCGTATCAATTTGCAGTTATCCCAATGAAATACAACTTCTTATGTATGTTCTACAGGGTATTTTATGATATTTTTATCCAAATAACTCTCTAAAGAAGATTGAAAAATTATTAAATTGGATATAAAATTCTTTGCTCAGAAGTATGTTAGGCAAAATAGCTTTAGTGAGGGTTAAACCTTTGTTATTCCTTAGGATAAATAATATTCTAATTATTAATATCAGTTATAAATAATTATCAAGTATGTTATCAGACAAAAATTATAAATCTATACACAATGTTTTAAAGTAGTTAAATCGTAATTAGTCATTTCAAGTATCTCTGGGATATTTTAGCTGAAATCAAGGTGCACTAATTTCTAATGCGTTAGTTAAGCATCATTCAGACAATTGCACTTGGATAAGTCACGATGCACAAAGTCCCTTTGAGTCTAATTCAGCTAGGGACTTAACTAATTATTTGCTAAGCTAAGATAAATGGAAACCTTACCGGCATTTTTCAACTTCCCTAATTCTCAAGCACAGAAAAGATATGTATCTTAACGCAAGCGTGAGGGTGAATCGGTACAGATGTAACAAATTACAATCATACCTGCAAAAAGAAAAACATAATAATTGTAAAATATTTATTTTGATAAATGAAACATAGTATCACTTTATATTACATTTACACACTATACTGTGAGAAATATATTTAAATTAGAATTACCGAAAATGACCCCCAATAAAATTGATGTATAAATGTATGTGTGTGTATATATATATATATATATATATATATATATATATATATATATATATATATATATATACGGGCCATAATTTTATAACATTGCAACGAAACTCAGTTTATCTGGTATGCATCTACAGATACAGATGACCTGTAAATAAAGGCTAATTTGGCCCATCTGAAAAGAGGGTTTAATCTGGACCCAAATTACTAATTTGCTCGTTCAGATGGTAGAAAGTCGGTAAACGCCGAAAGTAGCTAAAGTTTAAGATGACTTTAAAAAACAAATAAATTGGTTCACTAAAAGTTCGGGTATACCGTGTATTAAGTTCAAATTGAATTGCCAACAAACCGGCGTTAGTTGTTACTTCTAGCACTAGGGACGCTGTATCCGGTTCCTCCGTTGATATGATTGCAGGATTTTCTCTTTTTAGCGCGGTTCCTCCCTCTTTTCATGGGGAAAAGAGGGAGGAACCGCGCTTTTCTCGCGCTTCTTTTCTTTTGTCTGTTTTTTATAAGGTTGATCCGGAAGTGATTGAACAATCCGGAAGTGCCGACTAGAACATTTCGCGTTTTAGAACCCCTAGAGACCGAAAATAACGGTGGTTCAAATTTGTGAATATATATATATATATATATATATATATATATATATATATATATATATATATATATATATATTTATTTGTTTATATATATATATATATATATATATATATATGTATATATTTATTTGTTTATATATATATATATATATATATATATATATATATAAATTTGTCTGTTCGCGGATTTCTGGCGTCCCTAATGGTCCGATTTTGATGAAATTTGGTACAAAAATCCATCGTCCGTTTTGAAAGGTCAAGTTCGTTAACCAGCGAAATCCGCCCTCTGGAAGATGGAGTTTGGGGCGAAATTCTCGCAAAAAAAATCGTAACGCTTACGTTTTTGAGTTGTAAACGTCATATGCTTGTAAGTACTCGTTTTATAGGCTTCTTGGGCTAGGAAAACGAATGAAACCATTTTTAAGGCGATAGCTTTAAACGTTTCTGAGAAAATCGGAAAAAAAGTTGTTAAATCAAGTTTTTGGTTTGGTTACTTAGAATCATGGGATTCAGTTGAAACATTTTTTGCATGTTCGAATTTCATCAAAACTAATATGTTAAACTTTTGGTTAGGTTTGGAGTTAAGGAAGGGTTACAATAAAATATTTTATGAACAGACATGAAAAGTTTTGGGAACTTCGTATAATTTCATTAATATCTCGAAGACGGTTGGGAAATCGTGATGAGTGGATAGAAATTATTTGAAAGCTTTATAAATTCTCTACAAAAAAGATTCTATAACAATTTTTAATTAGGTGATGTCAATCGGAGAAATAAGTGCTTAAACTTTGAAGTAATTGATTTCGTTTATTCGAACGTTTTTTTTAGTCTGATTTTATTCCTTGTTATTTTTTAATTGCTTATAGTTGGATAATGTATTTGGCAATAAAACAGATTAGGCGAAATAAGAAAAACAATTCATTGTTAGAAATATAGCTTGCCAAGAGAAAGAGATTCGATGACGTCTTTTGAATATTTTCAATTGCCTTCATGCTGTTGGTTTTTTTATTTTATTTTTTAATTGATTTTATTTGTAGAATTATTACTATAGTAAAAGAACACAGGAATATGTGAACAATTTTGATATTTTCCAATTCATTGAACCGTATGAAATGAAGTATCGGTAGAAGAGGATTCTAGGGTCTGGCGGACCCGACCAGGTAAAGTCATAAAGCCATTTGAACAAAGGCCGAACTAAATATTATCTGTTTCTATTCTAACCTTTTCAAATGACAATAGGGATATGAACAGGAACTGGGGTCTCCCGTGGTCTAATGGCTAGCGCCTTGGATTCATAATCGGGAGAAGGTGGGTTCGATTCCCAACCTCCGGCAGGAATTTTATCATCCCACGGATCGCTGGTAAAATTCCTCGCTGCACCCTGTCGGCGCTAATGACCTAGATGTAGATGCGCCGTAAAAAAAAAAAAAAAAAAAAAAAAAAAAAAAAAAAAAAAAAAAATTAACAGGAACTGCGCTAAGATGATGCAGTTCCTGCGAGTCGGACTTTTACACATAGGCGCCTTTATTGTTCATAAAGACCTGTAAATAGAATTGTGAAGGTTATGTGTCTTTATTTAGTAGTTTAATACTTACCATACACTCGAAAACAAAATTAGTTCAAAAATTGATAATTTAGTCTGCTGTTCATTACAAATATAGCAAAACTATTCATTTTATTTATATAGGTTACTAGCTGTTACCCGGTGTGCCATGCTACACCTACTTTATATTAAATAGGTGTTACCGGGTTTGGCATGCTACACATGTTTCATATTAAATACCTGTTACCCAGCATGTCATGGTACTCCTACTTTATATTATATATTAAAATGAATGATTATATGACACTTGTTCAAATTATGAGAAAGTAAGTTTATAAGTTGAGAGCTCAGTTCAAAAAATTATTTTTCAAATTTTCACTGAATGTGGGGTGGAAAATAAATTAACCCTTATTTTAAAAAGTATACTGGAATCATGTAATTGAGGTACCACTTTAAAGAAAATCCTAACCAAACTACGTGTGTATAATTTTTTAACGAAAATAATGTGTGGTCCATATATAAATATATATATTAAAAAATAGCAACAAAATGAAGCATTTAATTAAGGTTATACTTACTTAGTTATAAGTTTTAATCTAGTATAACTGAAACTATTCTTTATTTGTATTGTTTTTGTTTTTTTAAATATAATATTAATAGTGATGATTAGATAGTTAGCCGTCGAGGTGATAAGTAAAGATGGAATGGTTGGGATTCGGCTAAATAAACCTCAATATGATTTTTTTTTTAAGAATCTATATTTCGGACGTTTCGGCTACTGATTGGTAGCCTTCGTCAGCTAAAATTACAAAAAAATAAATTAATACAGAAACCAAAAAAAGTTTATAATTGTGATAGGTAACAGAACTAAAAATACAATTAACTTATAAAAGAACATATCGTCTTAAATTCTTAGAATGAAAAAGTAAATAGGTACAATAATTGATTTTAATAGTAATTAGTAACATTAATTGATTTTACAAAGAAATATGAAACTTCATACCAATGACAAATATAGAAGGTAGTAGTAGGTATATATATACAAATATAGTAGCTAGGTTAGTATCTTATTTCTTTGTAAAATTTATTAATGTTACTATTAGCTACTATATTTGTCATTGGTATGTAGTTTCTTATTTCTTTGTAAAATCAATTAATGTTACTAATTACTATTAAAATCAATTATTGTACCTATTTACTTTTTCATTCTACTCATTCTAAGAAGATATGTTCTTTTATAAGTTAATTGTATTTTTAGTTCTGTAACCTATCACAATTATAAACTTTTTTTGGTTTCTGTATTAATTTCTTTTTTAGTCATTTTAGCTGACGAAGGCTACCAATGAGTAGCCGAAACGTCCGAAATATAGATTTTTTAAAACAAAATCATATTGAGGTTTATTTAGCCGAATCCCAACCATTCCATCTTTAGTTATAATATTAATATGTTATGTTGTATACCTTTTCATGTAATAATCTGTAACTAAGGTTTTTCTTTCTATGATTGAAAAAGTAATTGATGCAGGATTTATGTTAATTGAGCCAAAAGGAAAGTATTAAAAACTTTTTTTGCCAAATAAACTTTCACATTTTGTTGTTGACATTTTCCGTTATATTAAAGCTTCTCTTTCAAATCTTAAGGTTTATGAGCTCTTCTTTAAGGATAGCCCTTTTGTCATAGGAAATAGGGCTATCTAAGAAAAACAAATTTAGATATTTTTGTTGCAGCTATAGACAACAATGAATTAAAGCTATTTGGGAATTTCAATAAGGACTTATACTAAATAAATTAATGGGGGATTAATTTGATTTGGCGAGGGGTCGAGGTTAGCTCAGTGGTAGAGCACTGGACTAATAAACTGGAGCACCTGAGATCGAATCTCGAGCAAACAATAAAGATTTTTTCTTCTAATGTCTTCGTTCTTGGGTTGAATTTGGCCTCACTGGCAGTCCCTAGGCCAACCCAGCCTTTAATAAATTTACCAATGGATACCCTGGGTGCTAATGGCTTGAGGTGTCGAAGCAGCCTAGGGGAAAATCAGGCGGCTGGAGCATAGTACTGACCACACTTTCTCCCTAGTGTGCTGTACAGTCATGAATCAGATTCCTCTATAGTATCTGCCACTTAGGGTCCTTTTTTTTTTGATTTTGCAACAATATTGTGCTCAAATTGCAAGCGTATTTAAATAATGGAGTAGAGGATATAAATATCTCAGACAAAAGAAAGCAGATATAAAAATGTAATAAAACTGTTGGGTGTAAATATGTCAATAATAAAGAGGCTTGGCATATTTAGATTAATAGAAAATTGCATGGAAAATTCAATTCACCTGGGGGGGGGGGGATAAATGAAAGAATTCATTTTAATAAGAAGGAAATGGTTTTAAGACAATTCCATGACAGCAAATTAAAATGATATAAATTTAAATATTAAAAGTGAAATTAAGTTAGGCTTGCGATGGACAAAACGTTATGAAACAATAAAAATGATATAAAGCTCCATGGTTGCTGCCTTCTCCTTAATGGAACATATTTTTTAAAAGGTTCTAAGATTGAGGGCTTGGAGGAATAATTTATGATAATAAAGTAAATATTTTTGGTACAAATCTAGAAGAGAATGTAATTGATTCCTTCTGTAAGTTATTCATAATGGGTATTACTACCATATTTTTTAAAATTAAATGTGCCTTTTTATAATTAAAATTGTAGAGATAAGAAATTATTTAAAAGTAGTAAAAGTGTGGGAGATTCATAAAAGCATGTCAAGTTCATAATCATTTATTACACACACAAACAGCAAGATGTACATCACTTCACATTATAAATTGTATAACCGACAAAATTGTTCCTCCCTAAGGCAGGAAGTATGAACGATATATGAAATATAAAATATCAAATTTAACATATTTCTGAATTTCTTAAATGTTTCTTTACACAATGAGTTTTTAAGCATGTCTCCAATATATTCATTTGACTCAAATGTTAGACAACTCCATTTTTTTCAATTGAAAAAAATGGAATTGTCCAACTTTGATACCAATCTCCTCAAATATACACTTCCGAATTGATTTTACCATTTAAGAATACAGTCTCTATGTCCAACTGGTCAACATTTTGCATTTACAACTTTCTTATTTTCAACTAAATCCAAAGTATTATTTTGTTTAAAACTATACATTTGTATTTATCCAAGGCTTTCATCTAAAAATTAATCAAGTCCAGTTCCTTTTCTTCATTAAAATTTTTCATCAGTTCCCACTAACCAAACTATTAACTAATCATCATCATCAACATGCATAGTGACTATGATTTTATTATTCAAAAGTACTCCCGAGCTTCACTATAACGGATTAAAATGCAAATATTCACCTTCTTACCCCATTTAAAAGTCATTATTTGTTCTGGTTTCTTAAGAATAACTTTACTACCATATAAACGTAACTTAGAAACATCTGGTTTCTTTCCAAATATATTTTGCAGGATGTTTTATTCTCAATGGTTTTAGCTAAAGTGCGATTTTTCAAATAAGTTGCTCCACAAACAATTTTAGGCCAAAACTTTTTTACAACAATAGATTCTGTCAGTAAACAATGACATATATTCATAATTGTTCTAAAAAATTGGTCAGCAGTTCTCTTTAATTTGTGAATATATGAGGGCATGGATAAATTTAGATACTCTTATTCTTTGTAATAGCATAAATCATACTATTTAAATATTCCTTACCATTGTCACATCTCATAATTTTAATTCTCTTATTGGTTAATTTTCCAAGTAATTAAACACTTCTATATTCTATATTAACACCATGTATGGTATAACTAAAAGATGAAAATAGACAAACAAAGGTTAAAACTGAAATGTTTTAAAACACAGTTTTAACGAAATGTTTCGAAAAAGATTTGTTAAAAACATAAACCGTTTAAATGTATTTGCAAGCTTTTACTAAGCAAATGCATGTGATAAAACGGAGGCATAAATTAATTATTAAAGGCATAGTTTTTAATAAGCAATAAAATAGCATAGTAACAAAAATAGTAAACAAAGGGAATGGAAGTTAAACTTATAGTTCTACTTACTTGACTTACATGGTTATAAGATAAATGAAAACACCAAACTTAAAAAAGTTTGATACAGACACTTTTGCAAACTTTATGAAGTTTGATTAACGCACGTTTGAAAACTTAAAAAGTTTGCAGACACTTAAAAAAGTTTCATGAAACTTAAAAAGTTAGATGTATGAATGTTAGATATAAACACTAAGGCTAAAAAAAGAAAAAATGTTCAAGCTTAAAATGTAAATGTTTTTTAGCAAAAGAAAAATGGCTTCTAAGCCCAGTGTTGTCCTACAGAAATAAATTTATGTTATACGATATATGTACTTTTTATTACTTTAAGATAGACTTAAAAGGCTAAAAGGTAGACAAAATATGTTCAAACTTAAAAAAGTTCAAAGTTAAAAAAGTTTGATACACACGTTTGCAAACGTAATGTAATTTAAATTGTAATTTGTAATTAAACAAACAAAGGTTAAAACTGAAATGATTTAAAACAAAGTTTTAACGAAATGTTTCAAAAAAGATTTGTTAAAAACTTAAACTGTTTATATGTATTTGCAAGCTTAATTCTGTCGCAAAACTGAATAACATCTAGGAGCCCAGTGTTGTCTTACTTGACATATACTTCTTAAACAGAAATATGATTTTTCTCCAAATTTTGAGAATATAAGGCTATTTTGTGAATAAGTAAAACTTTAAAAGAAGTTAAAATAAAACTTTAAAAATAAGTATAACTTAAAAAAAAGTAAATCAAAAACAAAAAGAAAGTAAAACTTAAAAAAAAAATGAGTTTTGTTGGCTTGATAATTTCCATCTATATTGCCGTTTTTCTTTGAAGAAGTTGCAACACTGGAAGAAAATGGCTATTTCGGAGAATTTACTCCTTCATAAATGACATTTTCGAAGGCGTAACTCCCGAACTGTGAATCCTAGAAGATTTTGAGCTAGACTACGAGATTTCCCGGATCAAGACGTATCTATGTGCGAAGTTTGGTCAATATCAGTCAAACGGTGTGGATTTGTATAAGGAACAAACAAACAGAAAAACAGACAGACACGTGATTTTTATATATATAGATTTAGAGACAAGCGTTGAAGAATACAGTATACACTCCATCCCTCTCTTATTTTCCTTCTGAATTTTCTTAAATAAAAAAAAAGTCCGACTCGCAGGAACTGCATCATCTTAGCGCGGTTCCTGTTCATATCCCTATTGTCATTTGAAAAGCTTAGAATAGAAACAGATAATATTTTCCTCGGCCTTTGTTCAAAGGGCTTCATGACTTTACCTGGTCGGGTCCGCCAGACCCTAGAATCCTCTTCTACTGATACTTCATTTCATACGTTTCAATGAATTGGAAAATGTCAACATTTTTCACATATTCCTGTGTTCCTTTACCATAAGTAATAATTCTACAAATAAAATCAATTAAAAAATAAAATAAAAAAACCAACAGCATGAAGGCAATTGAAAATATTCAAAAGACGTCATCGAATCTCTTTCTCTTGGCAAGCTATATTTCTAACAATGAATTGTTTTTCTTATTTCGCCTAATCTGTTTTATTGCCAAATACATTATCCAACTATAAGCAATTAAAAAATAACAAAGAATAAAATCAGACAAAAAAAAAACGTTCGAATAAACGAAATCAATTACTTCAAAGTTTAAGCACTTATTTCTCCGATTGACATCACCTAATTAAAAATTGTTATAGAATCTTTTTTGTAGAGAATTTATAAAGCTTTCAAATAACTTCTATCCACTCATCACGATTTCCCAACCGTCTTCGAGATATTAATGAAATTATACGATGTTCCCAAAACTTTTCATGTCTGTTCATAAAATATTTTATTGTAACCCTTCCTTAACTCCAAACCTTTAAGATGTTAGTTTTGATGAAATTCAAACATGGAAAAAATGTTTGAACTCAATCCCATGATTCTAAGTAACCAAACCAAAAACTTGATTTAACAACTTTTTTCCCGATTTTCTCAGAAACCGTTAAAGCTATTGCCTTAAAAATGGTTTCATTCGTTTTACTAGCCCAAGAAGCCTATAAAACGAGTACTTACAAGCATATGAACTCAAAAACGTAAGCGTTACGATTTTTTTTGCGCGAATTTCGCCCCAAACGCCATCTTCCAGTGGGCGGATTTTGCTGGTTAACGAACTTGACCTTTCAAATTGGACGACGAATTGTGTACCAAATTTCATCAAAATCGGACCAATGAACGACGCCAGAAATCCGCGAACAGGCAAATATATATATATATATATATATATATATATATATATATATATGTATATATATATATATATATATACAAATTTGAACCACCGTTATTTTCGGTTTCTAGGGGTTCTGAAACGCGAAATTTTCTAGTCGGCACTTCCGGATTGTTTTCATGAGATCAACCTTATAAGCGGGGTTCCTCCCTATGAAGGGAGGGAGGAACCGCGCTAAAATATCGCTTGTGAAAAAATTATAGAAAATATCACACGAGTAAGATTTATTCCAGTAAACTATCGATCAAAATTATAGAATCGCTACAAAAAAAAATAAATTTAATTGTGGGACAAAGCATTTTCTTTGTATCCTCAGAAATATGTAACATCTAAAAAGTCATTTATTAGAATATATGTATTTGTTCCAAAGTATTGTTCAAAGACCGTATATTATAACGTGTGCTTTCCGAATCTTAAGTCACATAATATGTGACTTTACGACATACTATGTGGTTCGAATTTTAAATAATTTTAGCTTTTCTTTTTCACTCTCTTGAAATAAAACGTGAATTTTGTCACAACAAGTTAAATAAATAAAAAATCCAAGTTTTAATATACAACCCTCCTTTGATAGATGTATGATTCTTAAACTTCCTTGCATTTTCATTTCGTTAGATGACTTAGTAAACGTTTCAACAAGTATAATTTTATATCTAATTGCATTTTTTTTATCGCTTTATTAAATATAGATAAGCATCCGAATATATATATATATATATATATATATATATATATATATATATATATATATACATATATATATATATATATATATATATATATATATACATATACATAGTTATGTATACATATATACGTATGTTCATTGCCTAAATACTATTATTAGAATTTACAACCAGTTCGAAAAGTATTTATGATATCTTTGCATTTTGAATGTAATATATGATGAGAGGGTTATCATTGCCTCATAGGAATCATTCAGAACTTCCTTGATTGCATAATACATTTCCGTGATAGAAATCTCCTACCTCCATCCTGCTAGTTCCTTGACAGCGATGCATATTCAAAGAAAGACCCATTCAGCTAACTATACTAGATCTACTTGAAACGTACTCGTATGCATATGCAATGCTTATGCATTCTGATGGCCTAGAAGTGTCTGAATAACGTCCGTCGTTCCCTTCGCATAGTCTTGTTGACTTGGCACATAATTTTTTATATATAGTTAATTAGCTCTCGAAATTTGTTCATTTTTTAAAAATGAAATTATAATTAAAAATGGATCCAAGATGATCCGGCTAGGTGGGCCTGGGGACAGTCTGGGATCCCCGACTCCGACCGACTAGAAGATATCATCTTTCGTCTCCCAGAAAATATATCGAGTGCCCCTCTACTGAACCCAACTAGCCACATTTGTTTATTATTTGTATGTCCATATTTATTAATGAGAATATACTTAAAAATATCATAGAGGTAGAGGAAAGAATTTGTGTAAACGGAGTTGCGCAAATCCGACTTTTAATATTAACTGAAGTTGCATTCTCCAATTCCTTAATTTTACTGTTTTAAAATATTATTGAACTGAGAGGTACTTTTTTTCTGAAGAACACTTAATTGAAATTTTATTATACCTAGAGCTTTAATAATTTTTAGGAAATAGCCTTCCTTAATCTATAAACACTCATTTTACTTTTGAAATTTCAAAAAAAAAAAAATTTAAATAAATCAATTCTTTAAAATCCCTTATGCAAGGAAAATATTCAGTATCAATTCTGAAAGTGGTAAACCTACACAAGATAGAATATATGCCCACATATTTAAGCGGGAATACATTGAGTGAATCTGGCCACTGAGCCACCGCGATGCTACATTTTGATGTTCAAAATATTATTTTATTACTGGCTTAATGAATTATTGTTACATTCAGCGAAACTCGCTTTGCACTATTTGAAACTAATGATAGAATTTTAACAATAAAATCAATCAAAATTAGGATTATTTATCTGAACTAGCTGTGCCAGCGACTTCGTCCTCGTGGATAGTGTCTTAGGGCAGCATTTTTAGAAATATCTTTTTGTTTATTTTGGATTATAAACACCGTCTTAAGGGTATTAAAAAAAAAAAAAAAAAAAAAAAAAAAAAATAACTACTTTGCAGTGATGCTTCTCTATACACGATATTAGACGTATAGCCATCGGGGATCAAGCATAGTTATTATTGCAGTGAACTGATAAAACTAAATTAACCATAAGAAGGGTTGATTCCTTACAGTTTTTACTGTGAGAAGAATAGTATCCCCAAGAAGCAGTATTGTTAAGAGTAAAAGGTAATAGCGATGCTTTCAGCAACTCGGCGGAGAATGAGATATGCTAAAGCACGTGACGGACCGCGATCTGGAAGAGCTAATGGAAAAAGCAGACCTTAAGGGCTAGGAAATGGGGCGATGAAGACGTTATCAAGCCTAGCCTAGAGTTCTTATCTAGGTAGGACGGCTGTTCTCACTAGGAAGGGGATCGGTATCAACTGCACTAGTAGTAGCTGCTTCCTTTTCCACCGACCTCCTTCCATATCAAGCTCCTTCCGTGTTCGTCAGCTCAGGGGAGTAAATCCATCCTTCTCATGGCCTCCTTATTTAACAATCTGTTTATTCTTCTCGTGAATACTATTTTTCCTTTTCTAGGATCCATTATTCAATCAAAAGGAAAATATTGTACCTTAATATCATTTCCTTCCACAGAAAAAAAAACTAACCTCAATAAATTTCAATCTACACAGGTAAACCTCCGGGTCTGTTAGCGAGGAGCACATCCATATATGCACAAATATGTGCGTTTGAGTGTGCAGGACTCCGCTACCAAGGCGAATCACCGAAACGAAATAAATAATTCTTGAAACATTAAACTTGATGGAAAAAGCGCGTTAACGCATAAAATGTATGACAATTTGTTGGATGTTAGGCTACCATCAGTAGGAAATTCATTTAGGTTAGGATACCATCAGTAGGAAATTCAAGTAGGCTCTTTTCTTACAGTATGCAAATGTTTAATGGTTTGAGTATCATGCACGCAATATATTTGGGTTCCCTTATCGTGGTTCAGCTGTATATGAACCGTGACTGGCCTAACCACATTCTTGTAGATGAGTACTACTATCAAAACCAACTTTAACTTTAAATCTATTACATTTATTTACTTATTTATATTTTTTGCTTGAATGCAGATGGAAATTTGCAAATTTGAAGGTATGAATGGAGAGATCAGCTTCTAAACATTTAGAATTATAGAAATAATGAATAAACTATAATAATCATAAAAATAAGGTATAAATACAAAATGAATTTAAGAAAAAAGTAAAAATAAAATAAATATGAAAGAAATAGAATAAATAATCATTTTTTAAAAAAAATCAAGAGAATTTTAGCGAAATACCCCTGTATTATTTAAGTGTTTAAATATCGTGTAATGTAGTAAAGTAATGTTAACCATCGGTCAGAAGTACGGTAGCTATATGTAAATGTTTCGTCCTCTGTATTCTGCAAGTAAATGTCTTATGGTCAGAAATTTATTCCATTTGCTACATATTGGTACCTCTTTGTTTGTCAATAGTTGTCCTTGCTTAAGTAGAGAATGGCTCATAGTACGTAGTACTATGTCATGTCTCTGGTTTACCTCTTTTGATGGATGGCAATTACACTGCTCTTTGTTTAATTTGTGGCAGTTGATTGTCGTTAATGCTGTTCCATTCTGTCTGTCACTGAATTTTTATTCTTTTGATGCAATGTATCGTCAGATCTTCGTACGGTGTGCCACATGAATCTATATTCTGTAGTGCAGTCGCTAACTTGGCTTGTAGGACAACGTCTTTGCTTTGAGTGATGCCCATATGCCCCGGTACCTATACTAGTGATACATATTATATTTATATTTATATATATATATATATATATATATATATATATATATATATATACACACACACATACATGTGTGTATTTTGTTTTATATTTTTACTGCGCATCGACCTCTGGGCCATTAGCACCGACATCCAGCAATGAATTTTCCCAAAGTACCCTGAAATGAAAAAAAAAAAACCCTACTACTGCAATCGAACCCTCATCTCCCGCATTAGAATCCAAGGCGTTAACCACTAGAAGACGGGGATACCAGGTGATATGTATTAGTCTAACTTTTGGAGTCAAATAATTTCATTTAAAATTTTGGTAGCCAAAGGGTGTGTATTCTTTATCTACTTGATTACATTAAACAGGGAACCGTTCTGTCATTAGTTCCTTGTTCCCTGTCCTACTTGGATAAATTATCCGAATTAAACAAGAGAGTCCTTCATTATGAATGTTAAAGGGAGATGGAGTTAGAGATAAGCTCTCGGTATCTAATCAGGTCACCGTCATGCTAGACATCTCGTGACTGGGAGCTGTCTGCCCTTTCTTGTAGCCGTAAGCCATTTTCACTTGTTCACACAATGTTGAAAATTGTATTATTAATGTTTTAATTGAGCATTATACTCGTGAAGTAATCAATAATGTTTCAAGAAGCATAAATAACATTATGAGAATAATTATTCTGTTGGATATTCATATGACAATACTAGGAATTCTCTTGTCAAGAAAATTATATTTTCCTTATGGTCCAAGAGCTGGTCACCGCACGTTTCATGAAGGGTTTTATACATCTTGAAATTTTTGTATAGTGCATCTCTTGGGTAGATAAGAAGGTAAATATGTGTTGGCTAGACATACAATGGAACACCAGGTACTGCGCATAGGGGAAAGGTACAAAATAAATATTGCCCAAAAATTTAGTTTTATTCAGAAGTCAACTATCGTTAATGTAAAATTAAGACAATTTTACATTGAATAATAAATAAGGCAGACATTTTTAATGGGATAACATGTAAAAAAAATAAAAACAAAAACGATTTTTTTTTTAAATATTAAATGAGTGTTGTATTCACGCTGCCATTTAAACCGGGACATCTGTACAAGATCATGCGAGGAAGAGCCAATGAGAGCGCAGAGATCAACCACAACTGCTTATATGATCTCACTAATTCTCGATTAAGTCTCTCACTAAATCTTACGGTTACACGCAGTATATTGCAGTCTATTATAGGCAGAATTTATTTGCATATTTGCTGATTATTCAACCCCACAAAAAAGTGTCTGGCCTTTTGTAATTATTTTCAATTATATTTATTGAAGACGCTGTTTAAATCGCACCGCGAATAAAGCAATTCATTTAATATTTAAAAAAAAAAAATACTTTGGGTTTATTTTTATTTAGATTTTGACCCCCTTAAAAGTGTATGCCTTATTTATTATTTACTGAACAATTTCCTATATTTTACATGAAAGATAGTTGGCAAACAAAAAGAGTGCCAAAAAGACGCTCTATAGCTCAATTTTAGGGTGCATAAAACACTTCATGAAACATGAGTTACCAGCTCTTCTACTATTATGCCATAACAATAGTTCAGAATCAATGGCTCCAAAATATTAATTTTCAAAACCACAATGAAATTCCAATATTCTAAATGACATCTATTGCCTCACATGTTAAATAAAACTCATTTTTCGGTTTTCAATAGTATTTTACTGATATGTTCAACACTTCTGACCACATGAAAACATAGCTAGTATTTTTATAACAATGTGTCGTCATGTTGTAATGAGCTAGACGAGAACGATAATAAAAAGTAAGTAAAACTTATTTAATTTTATGAAAATAACTGATCTCTTTCTTTTTATCTGGCTTAGGCATTTTTGATTTTACGTATAAAATAGCAATGGGTGCGTTTATTGTCAGGCAATTACTCCTTCCTTGGGTACTGCTTTAAACGGAGAGTATTCTGACGTTCCAGAGAGCGACCACGCACAAAGGAAGTTTCTAGGGTCACTGCAGATCTTTAGAATCTTGAGATGCAATGGAGCGCCTCTAGATGAAGTGGAGAATGGCTTCTTCATCAGTGGACGGTAGGAATGGAATCTCAGACTTATTGGTATACGATGATGAGGTTTCATTGTTCTGGTTGGAAGCCTAAGACTCTACCGGGTTAAAAAGTAAATTCTTATAAAAATGATTAATTCTGACACACATAGTATATTTTCATGGGAAGGCTTCAGTAAACTCCATTTTAATCACAGTTTCACTAAACAGGGCTTAAATTCCGCTGGATTCACTCATAGCAAAGGCACGCTTACAATTTTCGTAGTTTTAAAATCTACTTCATAATGGAAACAGGCATGGAAGTAAGATGATGTTCTCTCCATCGAAACCCAGATCGAAAAGCAACGGACTAAGGTTGGGCCGGGGAATAAAATACAATTCACGTATACATACATATAATTTTTAATTTATTTATTACTGGAAGGTATTGGCCTTTACAAAAATGTTTACTAAATTTATTTGGTTCAATTATCTACGGATGATTCCAGTCAGTAAGTCGGATATCGTGTGAAACTGATAAGTCATCTCGTATTCGGTAATAGAAGCTATTGGAAAGAAGATGCAGTTGTTACAAAAATACACTTAATGAAAAAATCAAAACTTAACACAGATCGATCGGACATTATCCGTAAAACACCACAAGACATGTATCAATTGATCACTGATGTTTCTCTACATATATCCAGTCATATATTTCTTACGAAATATTAACGAATATATATACAAAATATAGAATATAGCAGTATTTTTAACAGTTAGAGTTAATAGTTTTTACTTCAAAAAATCGAAGAGATACAGATTAAACAGTATAAATTTATTTATTAAGTGTATTTGTTTTAATTTTTCTTTTAAGTGTTATACTAGGGGCTCAATAGACCTTTAACTCGAGTTGCTTTCCTCTTAGAAGGCTTTGATCCTATCTATATAAGTGCTGTAGTACAAAAGCAAATTTAACAGTAAGCGTCTCATTATACTTGTCTTAGTTTTGGTAAGCGCATTCGGGTCTTTCAGTGAGATTGAGTCATTAACTATGTCTCCAAACTAATATGTTCATACATCTATACATATTTTACACCTACAGAATTGTTTATAAAATTAAATGACTGGACATAAGAAAAGTATCCTACATTGTAAGAAAGTTTTTACATTGTAAGAAGAAGTATTTACAGTTAAGGTGGTGTGATAAGGGGTCGGGTATTTCCGCCTAAAAGCGCATCTAGAAAGCCAAGCCATGCCCGGTGACTACAATAGCATGACGAATCATCGACAATCCACAGCGTTCCAGACCGCTACCTTGTCTCTCCTGCAGGGAAGGGGTCTTTAGGATATTTTCACTGTCTGGAAATTATTCAACAATAGTAATTGTAACTGTAATAGTTTTATAGCACACAGAATGCTCTGAAATTCAGTGTATATTTAACTATTAACAAGCGCAACTTAGCGATTTGTTCATACCAAAAGAACTCAAAAGAGATATTTCAGTGTTGGGTTTACTAAGATGAATATAGTCGAACCTCGCTTATTATCTATATATATAAAAATCACGTGTCTGTTTTTCTGTTTTTCTGTTTGTTTGTTCCTTATACAAATCCACATCGTTTGACTGATATTGACCAAACTTCGCACATAGATACGTCTTGATCCGGGAAATCTCGTAGTCTAGCTCAAAATCTTCTAGGATTCATAGTTTGGAAGTAACGAGTTCGAAACTGTCATATACAGAAGAGTTTATAGTCAGAAATCGGCATTTTCTTTCCAGTGTTGCCCCTCCTTCTAAGAAGAAGTGCAATACAAAACCTTTGTTTGTTTATCTAAATAGTAGGTTTATATTCTCAGAGTTTGGACAAATATCATATAAGATATCATATAATAAAATATCATATTTTTTAAGATTAATTTTCTTAATATCAGATCAGTTTTCTTCATATTAAATCAATTTTGATTTGATTGCCTAGGGCAACACTGCTCTAACCAGAATATAGACTAATATCGTATAAATAAGTATATCATAAAAATGTTCTGTGTTTATCTAATCATAATTTGGACTAATATATTATAATTAAGTGTTCATGTTTCTATTCAGAACTTTAATAATTTCAATACTTTTGTTGAGAGAGTTTTTTTATCTCTTTAGTAAAGGAAGGTTGCAATGTCGGTTATAGTATTCGGTATCTCTCACTCGCTTTTCTGTTTAATGAATAAATGAATATGTACTGGTATTTGATGGAGAGGGTTTTAGTATGTGGAAAAACACTTAACTTTTTTATTGAAACTGATGAAGTGTGTAAATAACAATAAGAACAAGGCTAAAAGTATTTTGGAATTGTTTACACTGATGTGGACCTTTTTTTAACTATGAGTCTCAAAGGTGAAAAATATTTTGTTTCATTTATAGATGATTATAGTAAGATTGCTCTCATGTTAATTTCTTCATAATTGTTCAGTATTGTTTATTGTTATTTAAGTGTTTAGTGATGAATTCCCTTTGTCGCGGTCTCACTCTAATAAATAGTAAGATTGCTAGGATTTAAACTATTAAACCTAAAACAGAAGTTTTTCATTCCTTTGTTCAATATGTAAATGAGGTTGAAAACTTAGGAAATAAGAGAATTGGTATTGTGAGATATGACATTGGTAAGGAATATTTAAATTGTAAGAATTATGACTACCAAAAAAAAAAAGGGTATCATAATTAATCCCTGTCCCTCATATGTTCATGAATTAAATGGTGTGATTTACTAGAACAATTATGAATATATCTCATTGTTTACTGGCAGAAGCTATTGTAGAAAAAAATGTTGGCCAGAAATGGTCTGTGAAGCAACTTATTTGAAAAATCTCTCTTTAGCTAACACCATTGACAATAAAATATCCTATGAAAACTGTTTTGGAAAGAAACCAGATGTTCCTAACTTTAATTTATATGGTAGTAAAAATTTTGTTAGGAAACCAGAACAAATAATAACTTCTAAATGGGATAAAAAGGTGAATATGTGCATTTTAATCGGTTATAGTGAAGTGGGATATAAAGTACTTTTGAATAATAAAATCATTGTCGCTAGGCATGTTGATGTTACCCAAGAAAACATAAGCTGTATTGGATTGGCTGAGGGTGAATCTGATAAAGTTCAAGCGATTGTGATTTTTGGGATAGAGAAAAAGATAGTTTGAAATAAAATAATGCTTGAGATTTTGTTGAAATAAGAAAGTTGAAGATATCAAATGGGTCTAAATGTTGTTCAAACAGATGGATGTAGGGACTATATTCTTAAATGATCATTTAGAAGGAAAATCCACCACTGGTTTTCTTATTAATAATTTCTTATACATTGGTAATGTATTATACTGGAAATCGAGAAAGAAAAAAGATCTTACAGAAGAGTCTACATATGCAGAATATGTACCTTTAGGTTTAAGGTTCCAAGATTTTCCAAAAAGATAGAAATTTTTGTTTAAAACATAAAGATTTTTTTAAGCATTAAAAACTCCTTTGTGAACAATGTCATTTTGTAAAGGACTTAAATTTATGAACTTTAAATTAATTCTCTCACATACATATGCAAATATTATTAAAATATTATATTAAATGTTGTTATATTTAACTTATTTTTTTATTCGCATATAGATAGATGTACATAATAAATTACATAAATGTTTATAATCATACAAATGAATGTATATAAATGAATTAATTTTCACCACGTTTTGAAACATTATTTTATTATTACAAGAGCTGTATGGTTTAGCAACCCTATTAATTTGGGCAGCCTCACTTTAATTTTTTTTTTAATAAAGTTATTCTTAATGCATGCTATTTTTTTTTGCAGATAAATTAATGTATTAAAATATTATTTTTATAAGAAGAGGAAGTCACGTGAATTGTGGTGTTCTAATAAATGAATAAGTAATTAAATTTTCCATGCAATTTTTTATTAATTTAATATCCATAATAATTTAATCATTATATTCTGACATATGCTTTCTTTTGTCTGAGATAGTTATATCCTCTGACTGTCAACATTTAGTCGGAGAGCTGGTAACGCACATTTCATGAAGTGTTTTATGCACCTTGGAATTTTGGTGTATTGCATGTCGTGGATAGGTAAGGCATGTATGTGTAGCCTGGACATACCTTGGAACACCAGGTACTGCACATAGGGGAAAGGTGTTAAAAAAATATGTCACTAAAATGGTATTTTATTCAGAAGCCAACAATCTTTAATGTATAATTAAGGCAAGTTGCTTTATTTCTAGAACAGCCACAACTGTCCTGTCCAGATGATTGGTGCTCTCACTCACTCTTACGGTTACACGCAGTATATTGCAGTCTATCATCGGCTGAATTTATTTTCATGTTTGCTGATTACTAAACCTCACAAAAAGTGTCTGCCCTTTTGTAATTATTTTCAATTATGGTGTTTAAATAGCAGTGTGAAGAAGAGACTTCATTTAATATTACAAAAAACCCACTTCGGTTTTTTGTTTTTTTTTTTATATGTATCCCACTTAAAAGTGTCTGCCTTATATATTATTCATTATAGAATTGCCTTAATTTTACATTGAACACTTATGGCTTCTGAATAAAACACTATTTTTGGCCCATAGTTTGTTACTGATTACCATGCGCAGTACCTGGTGTTTCAAGGTATGTCCAGCAACCATATACTTAACTTTTTATCTACACTAGAGACCCACTATACGACAATTTCAAGGCACATAAAACACTTGAAAAGTGTGTTACCAGCTCTTGGACTAAATGTTTAAATACGGTTGCAATTCTGGTAAAAATATTGTTGCTCGCCAAGTCAATGTCGTTATTGAAATTCCCAAATACCTTTAATTCATTGTTGTCCATAACTGCAAGAAAAATATCTTAAATTTGTTTTTATTCTTAGAGGCCCCTATTTCCTCTGATAGAAGGACTATCCTTATAGAAGAGTGCATGAACCATAAAATTTGAAACAGAAGCTTTAATAGAAAGGAAAAAAAAGTGAACAAAAATATGTGAAAGTGTATGTGAAACAACAAACTTTGTTTTTAAAACTTTCCTTTTGGCATACATAACATAAACCCTGCACGACTTACCTACTTTTTCATTCATAAAAAAAACTCAGTTACGGATTATTACATGAACAGGTAAACAATATAACATATTAATATTATATTTGCGCAAGGTTGAGGTTTTAGCTTTAGATGCAAAGACCTTAAAAAAAATAAATATTATATTTAAAAAAAAAATCAATGAAAATAAAGAATATAGTTTCAGTTGTAGGTTTTGACAACTTATAACTAATCATAACCTTAATTAAATGCCTCATTTGTATTGCTATTTTTTATGAATATTTATTTATGGACCACATATTTTTTTTTTCTTTAAAAAAATTAAACACAGGGAGTTTGGTTTGGATTTTCTTTAAAACGGTATTGCAATTAAATTATTTGGAATCACTTAATTGTAATACCATTTTAAAAGTAAGGGTACTTTTTAAAAAATAAGGATCAATTTAATTTCCACCCCACTTTCTCTAAAAAAAAAATGGAAAATAACTTTTTCAGCCGAGCTCTCAATTTATTATCTTATATTCTCATAATTTGGACCAATATAATATAATCATTCATTTTTTTAAATATATAATATAAAGTAGGCGTACCATGGAAGCTGGGTTACAACTATTTAATATGAAGCATGTGTAGCATGGTAAGCCCGGCTACAGATATTTAATATAAAGTAGGTGTAGCATTGCACACCGGGTAACAGCTAGTAGTTTAAAAAAAAAAGTTCATATTCGGCTCATAGTTCCAGCTTGGTTTCAATCTTTCATCAGGAAATAAAACAAAAATTAAATAAACAATTACAAAAATAAGCGTAAACGAGGAAAAATAAAGTGTTAATTTAAATGACGAATATAAATAGCGACCAGTGAATATTTTCAAAGGAAATTTATACAATTAATAAATTATGTGAAGTTAACTTACGACTTGAGAAAAAAAGATCCATTCGCAGGAACTCTTTCATTTCAGCGTGTTCGCTTATAATGATTTCAAAGGTGATATGGAAATTTTACAGAATATAACGTCTTTAAATATTAAATTCAATGGAACGAAACCGGGTCTTATCGAAATTTAATTCATCTGCGGCTAAGCATAGGAGATTTGACCTTGCCTGGGTGATGTAGGGCTGGCCCCTCAACAAGCACTTAGTGCTGAGTTATTTTTGCCAAATTAAAATTGCTAAAAAGGTTTGAGGCCTGACGGCCATAAAGCTGACGTAATTTGAAAACGAGATGCCGCCGCTATCTACTAACAATTCTATGAACCTACTATTGCTTAGCGCACAGATCTGTGTTAGTAGCAGGAAATCAGTTAAGCCTTAAATGTATTAAGCTTTCAAATAACCATCATTTACTTTTTGCAATTTGGCAAAGTCTTCGACATATTTCAGAAAACATTCGAACATACCAAAAATGCTAATGTCTGTTTATATTTATTGCAAAATGAAACTGCGTGTTTATAATAAAAATATAAAGAAAACCCATTGCAAAACGATCCTCATCATAGTTCCTTGTAGCGGGAAAATAAACCCCGGTTAAGCAGATTAAGCTGGATCCAAACTCCACATTTCTTTTTATAGAGAAGTATTTTTATGTCAAATTTATCGATAAAGGTCAGATTTTGTAGACTTTAGAACAGAGGTACACAGATATATCTTTATATAATTAGACATAAAGAATTTGTCGAAAAAATATTCACTTATTGAGTGAGCCACGATTAGCTCATCAAACTCGTGATTTCAGTACTTTGTTAATACTAACAAGAAGTGGTATAAACAAAATAAACAATTCAAAAAATATTAAATAAGTAGTCAGAAAAAATAAGAAGAAAAAGCGCTCTGTAGGTTATGGCAATCGATTTAATATTTAACTGTTGACATCAGTTATATCTGACTTGCTTATTTTAAGTGATTTATAGTTTATTCCTGAAAGGTTTGGTATATTACATTTTGAATAGATTTGTAGATATAATATAGCTAATCATTCAAAAATATAATGAATAGTTAAGACTAAAAAATAAAATTTATGTTTACCCATATAAGGATAGTTAAAATAAATAGTACTTAGGCTTGGATGTTAAAAAGACAATAGATAATTCATCCTTAGATTAAAGTTCTAATTTTTTCTTCTTGTAATTTGAAAGTCCGAAAACCCACAGCTGAATTGATATATAAAAACATTTTTTGTGATCGATTTAAACGGGTATTTCGCCTTATTAGAAGAAATGAATTACGATAAAATAATACTTTTAAAAAACATATATTATGATCTTAAAAAGATAACACACTCCAGTAAAGTTACCTCACGCTCACGGATAGACAATAAAGCAGGCCCCTAGTGAGAGTGAAACGGAGCGAAACGTCATGAGAGCAGCCCGTCATCAGGACAGTACATACAGCTCTTTGTTCTGATTAATCAATGAGAATGGCGGCTGACACCCGGCATAATTAGTACGTCGTTAATCAGCTGATAAGCTTGGGATGTTAATGAAGGCGTCTCTTATCACACGCATCCACAGCAGCGAGTTGTATGTCACATACGTACACATATAATTTCTTTTGAGAAAGGAGTTCCTTAGAAACATATAATTTTTGATTTTATCTAAAAAAAAATAGCGGAAAATTAAATTCCAAATCGTCATCACACCCGTCAATGTTTGGCAAGAAACAAGTAAATATAAAACTTTTTTTTTCATGTTATCCCCCTTAAAAGTGGCTGCCTTATTTATTATTCAATGTAAAATTGTCTTAATTTTACATAGTTGGATTCTGAATAAAACATTATTTTTGGGCAATATATTTGTGCACCTTTCCCCTATGCACAATACCTGGTGTAGACTGGTGTGTAAGTTTAGCCAACACATATTAACCTCCTTATCTACCCAAGTGGTACATTATAGCCAAATTTCAAGGTGCAAAAAACACTTCAAGAAAAGTTCGTTACCAGCTCTCTGACTATAAATAGTCTCTCGGTTAGTTTTATATGTTTATAAGTAAGAGTTCAAGTTTTGGGTAAAGTGTGCAAGGAAAATTATCATGCAGTTTATTTCAACAGTCACAGTCTAACTAAGGAGTGACTGCCTTTCTTTGATAAGAGCTATCGTACACGCAGGCTGTGGTGCTGGCCTCTGTTGGCTGCTTCACCAATTACTTCAAATTCACACCGTCTGACCGATTTTGACGTAACTTGGTACGCGGGTAGATCATTGATACCGGGAGTGTCATAGGCAGAAAATATGTGTAGCATGGCACGCCGGGGAACAGCCACTACCAGCCGGAATCTATCTATACATATAATAAAATTCTAACTGATCTCTATCTGTAAATGGAAGATGTATGAGAAAAAATACTATTGGGGGCCTTTATCAACGCAATAGTAGCTAAAGCAATGTTTTTTAGAATTTTTGTCCGTTTGTCTGTTTGCCTGTGCGCGCTAATCTCAGAAGGGGGGGGGGGGGGGTTACTCTGGACCCAAAGTAGTTATTCGACCATACCGTTGGTAATTATTGTTGTATTCCTACGAAACTCGGAATTCGCCGTGGACATATTAATAGAAAAATATGTTGAAAATAAACTAAATCGGTTCACTATCCACGAGAATGAATTTGCGGGCACAACTAGTTATTGATAAATAAAGTTCATTGGGTGCTTTCATTTATTATTTTTAACCATTAAATGAATTTAAGGTAGAAGTCGTATGTAATGGTATAATTTATTATTCTTGTAAGTTCCCAAGCTTTAAGAGCGTATAGAAGGTTTGTAAGAAAAGGATTGTGTCTTGAGATTCCAGCTGTGCCTAAGCTTAGAAAGGAAGAGTACCTTCCCACATATCTATTTGTCATTGCCTTTTGTTCCTCTAGTGACCGGTGTGGGTGTATCTCTCAGAGATTCATCTCACACATTACTCGGCAGTCTCTTTTATACTAAGAAATAATGTATCTCTAGTTGTATCTTTTTTATTTCTGCAGTAATAAATCCTTAAATACAAATCAAAAGAATGCAGTTTCATTATTTGGATGTACATTCGCAACAAATTCAAACGGAACGTACAAATGTTGCAGAAAAAACACTTTTTTTTTTTATAACGACTAAAATAATTTCGATTTTTTATGAATAAAACATTCTTTTGAATTAATTTTAAAAAATCGCTAATAACAGGAACTACATCGTCTTACCGTTTTTCCTTGTATGAATATGCCAGACGGTCTTTAAAAGCTAAGAATTGAAATAAACTCTAGTTACTGTTGACGAATTAAGTTATTTACTGGGATTATTTAATAAAAATCTTTAAAAAAAGAGATGTAAAATCGCTCTAATTCACAGAACTCTACATTCTAGGAGAACGAAATCACCCAAAGCCTCTGTTTTGCAACTTCGTGTAGTTCCTAACGAACGTAATTAACTTAGCTTAATTAACGAATAAAAATTAACTTAAAAAAAGAATTATACCGTTTAGAGACTTCTGCATAAACTCAGGAACATAAATATGCTTTAGGTCCACCCGACAAATCTATGTAATATACTGTATAACATACAGTCTTCTTTTTCGTACACGGCCACTGCACATGCGCGAACGCCAGCGAACACTTATTTGTGACAAATACAGTCTCTTTTTTCGTATATGACCACTGCGGACGCGCGAACGCCACTGCGCATGTGAGAACGCAACTGCGTATGCGCGAACGCCACTGCACAGGCGCAAACGCCACTGCGCATACGCGAACGCCAGCGGACACTTTTTTGTAACGGCTTTTTTGCAGTTTAGTCACAACTAAAACATATTTATGCTAAACAAATCCCAGTAAGATTGCTTCAGAATATTTTCTAACTCCTTTTACTGTTAAAAGCATTAAAGCGATAAAAGTAATAATAATTTAAAGAAAAAAAAAAAAAACACCTTCGAAACATTAACCACACTTTTAGAGTTCGTGGAAAAGTATTTCGTAGGAAATTTATACGAATTCCTAAGGGTCATTTTCATCTTACTATGATTTGTTATCTATTTAAAAAATCTTCAAGCCCCTGAATCATTATTCTAGAAACTAAAATCAACATTCCAGTTTTTCAAGCCTTCTCGAGTAATATTAAGAACATCGGCATTAAACGGGTTAAATTATATTACTGATATCGGTAAAATGTACATAAATTAACGCAAAACAGTAAAGGTTACATTTTTTCAAACATACGATTTAGGAAAACAAGATTTTATTATGTGCAGACATCCAATTTAATGGGGAGGGAGTCAGCTCTAAAGTAAACGAATAAAGCTCTTTTTTTTTTTAATAAATCTTAGCATCTAATGGATATTTTTGAGTAAAACGAAGTGAAAAATATTTATCATATGAAGCCTGAGATATTGCTTGCAGACAAGTTCTACCGCCATTTTTACGCATTAAAGAAACACAAATGTAGATTTATACTTATTGTATTTCAAGTAAGGCACGTTAATATCAACAAGAATAAACTATAGGTATATGATATAAAATAATAAATAAGAAAATTTTCGTTTTAGCACTTTCCTTTGAAGGAATGTAGCTATTGAGGTTGCACTCATGACGTTAAAATTTATATAGGTATGTATGTATATATATATATATATATATATATGCATATATATTTATATGTGTCTGTTAACACGATAGCGGCCAGAGTTTTTGTTTTTTCTTCACAAAACGTGGTATATAGCGTTCAATTAGCAAACGATTGAACGAGTTCGTTAACAACCAAAATCGGTCCACCGGGAGGGGGGAGAAGGGTTTAACCCGGACCCAAAACACTAATTCGACCATGCCAGCCGTAGGTTTTGTTATATTTCAACGAAACTCGGTATTTGTTATGTTGATCTAAAGAGATAAATACGTTGTAAAAATAAACTAAATCGGTCCATTAGGAGAGGGGGTTTACTCCGGACCCACATTACCGATTCGCCACAACCAGCCGTAATTATTGTTACATTTAAACGAAACTCGGTATTCGTGGTGGTAATCAACAGAGAAAAATGGGTTGTAAAAATAAACTAAATCGGGTTATTTGGAGGGGGGGGGGGTTTACTCCGGACCTAAAGTACTAATATACTCATACCGGTCGTAATTTCTGCTGTATTGTAAAGAAACGCGGTATACGTCGTGGGTATCTCATGAGAAAGAAGTGTTGTAAACATGAAGTAAATCGGTCTATTGGAAAGGAGGGTTTACTTTAAACTCTGTTTCATTAGAATTAGCCCGCCAAACGTAGGTTCCCAAAGCCGCCGCAAGGAGCGCTATCTCCAACTAGGGGTACTGTATCCTGTTCCTGCGTCAGATCAAAAGACGAAAAATGAACTTTTTGTGTATTTATTAAGTAGTACAGTATCATGTGTTAACATTACTCTGGAAGCAAATTATTTCCAAAATTAATAATTGAACAGTTCTCATAAGAAATGTAAATCAGCAGAACTATTCACGTTTTTATTTTATTTATATAGGTTATTTACAGCAAATTATTCAGTAATGTAGTCTACAATACAAAAATTCTGAGGAAAGTGCTTAGTTATGCAGCTCCTGCGTGGCGGGATTTTGTTGTATAAAAACTATATACAAAATCAATTGATTAATACATTATTCATTTCCAGCGATCTCTTTAAAATTTCTCGGAATATAATAAAAGAAATATCGTATACTATACAGAATTTAGGAGTCCGTAAAGAGCAAAACTCACTCCTCATAAATAGGAGACAAATTATATCCCAGCAGGGTCACCAACCTAGCAGAAAATAACAACTAAGTCAGAAAATAACTAACCAGACTCCTATTAGAGGCCAACAAAAAAAAATAGCCACCGCCATAATCGGAACATTATCAGAAAATCAAGCTCCCACGTACCCCTGCTAATCTGCCAGTAATTGGAGGTAATGCTTAGGAAGTTGAGTGGGTTTGAATTGAACCCCCATTCGTGAACGGTTCAATTTAACCAATGTAGGTTGTGAAAATTAATACGTCGAATACCGTCAGCCTCATTGATTATTATCCTTCAAATCTGGAAGCACAATCATGTTGTTGTTTTTTTTTTCAAAGGTAATTGACTTTCAATGAACATGTGTTCAAAATCTAATTAATATTCCGCAACAGGGCTACTTTTTTCCAGCTTATCATAATTTCCAAACTCTATTTTACCCTATGTTACAGTACAGTTTGAAACGAAGGTAAATGTAATTAGATTCTGAGCAAGTTCCTTTAATACATGTTGTGAAATTACAGAGATTTTTTTTTTTTTAGCTCCAGCCTATTAACATAGTTTTGCGGACCTATGTATGTTGATAGGAACTTTTTTGCTCAGAAAAAATAATATAATTTCATCATTTTGAGTAAAAAACTAATATTTTAAGCCACTGCATAATACACAGGACTGGGCACACTAAGATTGGCTTTGTTCTTTTAGAAAACCAAAAGCTGGAATTTCTACTAAGCATCTCCATTTACTTACGCTCAGGCCCGTTGAGTACTTGTTTGCATCCAAGTTAACGTTATTCAAAGGAATCGACGCTTCAGAGAGAGGCTTCATAATGACTTTTAGCATTCCATATTTGAGGAGCTTGGTATCAAAGTTGGACAACTCCATTTTTTTCAGTTTTGAGATTTTGGTCGATTCTTAAGGAGCTTTTTATGCTGCATTCGGGGTTACAACTGTTTTGTATTAAAAATAGCCAGAACTTAGGTAAAATAGCGTGTTTTTACACCGTTCAGAATCAAAATATGGACAATTCCAACATAGTTTGGTTTCAAAAAATGACAACTCCTTCAGTAACCAATGAGAAGTTTGCATTCATGCAATCTGCTAGCTGTTATCCACTAGCTGTTATGTAATCTACTAGCTGTTATCCGGCACACTATGGCGCCGAACGTAGGATTTTGGGTCAAAACCTCTAGGTACTTGAATCTTTCTGATTTAGTTATCATTTTTGAAGTATTTCTTTTGTGCCGAGTCGAATGAGACCACTACCAATTCCTTGGAATAATTATTTTAAAGATAAACGGGTTTTATATAACAAAAACCGTGAAAAACAACAAGTATTCAATTTAAAAAATTCATATTTACTCAACTGGTAGAGCTGAGTATCCTTCCAAACGGATTTTCAAGACCTGAAGTGGATAAATTAATTACTAATGTAATACTGGAAACTGTTCTCGACATATTCCTCTTTATTCAAATTTTCGCGTATAACAAATAAATATTGACAGTTACACACTAGATATTAGATAGATTTCACCGTTAGTGTTCTGTTATTTGCTATCACAAACTTGTCAACAACACTCCGCAGAAAATAATAATGGTTAACTAGTTTTTCATAAAATAATCGAATCGCTAATTGATAACTTCATTTTAATAAGCTGTGCACAGGTATGGCTGAGTACGGCGATGAAAATTATAGCACAGCAACTTGAATACATGCACTTTTAGGTAAAACTGTACGAAGAGGATAGCTAAGTACCACATTTTCTCTAAACCGAATAAACTAAGGATGATTTAGTTTCATTACAGATATCTTTACAATCTATCTGCACAATCAAAGTGCGGTGCGCCATACTACACCATAATTGACGTGGATGAATGTCATGAAGTCTTTGCGAAACAAGGACGAGTTTTACGCTTTCCAGTTGTAAGCGCTTCCTACTTAAAAGATCCAAGATCCAAAGGAATATACTAGTATCTGGTGAGGTGGCATACAACACAAATATCGGTATATTTATGTCCATAACAAAGAAGCCCGAGTAACTTCTAGAACTTAATCCTGCACCAATTCCCGTCGGCTGTAGCGTCAACCCCAAGAAACTTGCAATGTTAAGAATCTCTTGTACAAGTACTTCGGAGAAAATTGGCAAGAAAGATACCGTTTGCAGTGGTACCGCAACCTCACAGTACAGAGTGAAACGGCAAATGTTATCAACAGTGGACACTGTGAGTGTGATGAGTTAAACAGTGCAGATTTTGATGAACTCGTTCTTTCTAAGTTGTGAGAATAATTCAAAGACTTCAGTTTAGTCAAACTGCATTTAAATTTTTTTTTTCGTGTAATTTTTACCTATATGATTTTTTTAAATACATTAGACATAATTATATTATATTAAAACACTCTCGTAAATATCGAATTCATATTGTTTGGTTTCAAAAGAGGATAGATTCAATTTTAAAATGACTCCCTTTGGCTTCAAAAACAGACAACTCCATGACTTGGTTTCAAAAATGGACAACTCCACTCTTTAAAGTGTAATTACGGCCTTAATACTCATATACTTTTGTAATGCCTCTGAAAAAAATGTTTTTGGGGCCTAGAAGAATAACATATAAAAAAAACACCATGATAATGACAACCATATCGTTGATCTGGTTTTTTACCTCTCCTGTAAAAAAATCAAAAGTTGAGTTGTCCAACTTTGATACCAGACTCCTCATTTAACCTATAATAATAAATTAATTAAAACATAATGAACAAATAAAAAAAAATAAAGGCTTTTTCTTGTGTTCTTTTTTTATTTCAGTTCGAGTTTTAATATTGATATCTTCAAATTGTAATATACAATGAACGAAAATCGAATATACTGACAGCCATATCGGCACTTGAACACACAGAAATAGATTATAGTAATTTCTAAAGGGCAATTTTGAATTAACATTCAGTAATTTTAGTAGTTTCTGTAACTGTTCGCTTCTGAATGGGAAACATTTTCGCTTAAAGTCATTGTGACAAAAGGTCCAAGTTTATGTTTGTTTGTAGTTTGCTATACGATTCAGCCTCGGTTTGCGCAAACTTCTAATGAACTTTTCATTGTAGCAGAATTAATTAGTCTTCTCTCATGCATTTTCTGACAATTTTAACTAATCATATCGAAACTATTCTGTTCTTTGCTAGGAAGGAATCGATCATAAGGGAATGTCTTCATTGGATACATATATATATTTATATATATATATATATATATATATATATATATATATATATTTATGTATATATATATATATATATATATATATGTATATATATATATATATATATATATATATATATATATATATATATATATATATATATATATACTTGTATTTCTAGACATTTCAAATGGATACACGTTGACGAATATTTCTGTTTTTATTTTCCTATTTTGTTTCATTTTAGCACTTTCCTCCGAAGGAAAGTAGCTATTGAGGTTGGACTCATGACGGAATTTTTGAAAAATTTCTTCAAATCTTTATCGATCCTACCTAGTAGACACCGAAAATGACCCCCGTTAAAATTTATATATATATATATATATATATATATATATATATATATATATATGCATATATATATATATATATATATATATATATATATATATATATATATATATATATATATATGTGTCTGTTAACACGATAGCGGCCAGAGTTTTTGTTTTTTCGTCACGAAACTTGGTATATAGCATTCAATTAGCAAACGATTGAACGAGTTCGTTAACCACCAAAGTCGGTCCACCGGAAGGGGGGGTTTACCCCGAACCCAAAACACTTATTTGACTATGTCAGCCGTAATATTTGTTATATTTCAACGAAACTTGGTATTCGTAGTGTTAATATAGAGAGAAAGGTGAGATATAAAAATGAACTAAATCGGTTCATTAGAAGGGGGGGTTTACTCCGGACCCACAATACCAATTCGCCACTACCAGCCGTGATTTTTAGTATATTTCGACGAAACTCGGTATTCGTAGTGGTAATCTACAGGTAAATATGTGTTGTAAAAATAAACTAAATCGGTTCATTAGAAGGGGGGGTTTACTCCGGACCCAAATTCCTAATATGCTCATACCGGTCGTAATTTCTGCTGTATTGTAACGAAACGCGGTATACGTCGTGGGTAACTCATGAGAAAGAAGTGTTGTAAAAATGAGCTGAATCGGTCAATCGGAAAGCGGGGGTTTAATTTGTAATATATTTGAATAGAAAAGCCGGCAGACATAGGTTCACAAAGCAGCCGCAAGGAGCGCTTTCTACCACTAGAGGGACTGTATCCTGTTCCTGCGTTAGATCAAAATACGATAATATGAGGATTTTTGTATTTATTACGTAGTGTAGTAGGTACCATGTGTAAACATAACTCTGGAAGCAAATTAATAATTGATCAGTTACTCATTACAAAATGAGAACTATTCACGTTTTTATTTTATTTATGTAGGATATTTTAAGCAAATTGTTCTGGAAAGCAGTCTACACTACCCAAATTCTGAGGAAAGTGCTTAGTTATGCAGCTCCTGCGTGACGGACTTTTTTTCATGTACATGACGATCCTACGGAATGCAATCATAATCATCTCTCATATCTAGCCGCGTAATAATAAAATAGGTTGAAATTGCGACTAAAGTACATCCCCATATGTACAAAAAAAGACTATTGTGCATTTGAAAGGAAAACAGAGGAAGCTATTCGTTTGAATTGGCTGTCCTAAAAGCTTTTCACCAATCGAACCAACACTTTCCTCCATAAGTTTAAAGGACAATTACATACTGTTACAGTACTCTGCCGCCAGTAGAGCTCGAATTCCTATATATATATATATATATATATATATATATATATATATATATATATATATATCTGTACCCCGGAGGTAAAGGACACCATTTTTTTTTAATTGAATTGACTTAACAATATGTTCTATATGTGAATGTTTTGCTCCATATAATGGTATAGGCCACTATGTCATGTTCCCATCAATAACGGAGATAAAACTGTGAAAAATAAAAACATGTCCGTTTTCATTAGAGGAAAACACACCTTGTGGAGGACCTTATTTTGTTTCACTATAACCAATACTTCCAATTACTTATCAATGCCAATAATAATGTAAAACATTTTCTAGAAGCACGAATAACTAAATTAGATATATATATATATATATATATATATATATATATATATATATATATGCTATTTTTCAAGCTACTTCGCTGTGAATTAAATGTGTTGTTCATTCGGCATCTGTCTCCAGCGGTCTTGCTCCTCCTGTCATCGCGATATTTCGCCGGATTTCTCTCCGGCTTCTTCTGGCCGTCACTCATCCTTGCTGGTTGGTAAGGGAATGAGCTCGTCAGCGGTTTGGGCCCTTCTTATCCTTCTTGGTCGGAGACTATGCGATCCAATGAACTGGGGAGGCTCTGGGCCAATCGGGTTCCGTCTGTCTATGTTAACTAATGTGCTCGTCAGCGGTTTGGGCCCTTCTTATCCTTCTTGGTCGGAGACTATGCGAGCCAATGAACTGGGGAGGCTCTGAGCCAATCGGGTTCCGTCTGTCTATGTTAACTAATGTGCTCGTCAGCGGTTTGGGCCCTTCTTATCCTTCTTGGTCGGAGACTATGCGAGCCAATGAACTGGGGAGGCTCTGAGCCAATCGGGTTCCGTCTGTCTATGTTAACTGAGTTAACATTCCCTTACCAACTAGCAAGGATGAGTGACGGCCAGAAAAAGCCGGAGAGGAATCCGGCGAAATATCGCGATGACAGGAGGAGCAAGACCGCTGGAGACAGATGCCGAATGAACACACACACACACACACACACACACACACACATATATATATATATACATATATATATATATATATATATATATATATATATATATATATATATATTGGAATTCTTGTAACAATGTCGGTTCACGGATGTGTCTTATTCTCCTCTGAATAATGCTAGTCTACTAAATTCAATATGGCTACTTCCTCTTCCAGAGCTTAAATCTTCATTGTATATTCAATCATTATCTTCTTAGTGATGAATTATTCAAAGAAAAGCTAAAATCAATGCCTTTAATATCTTCTTTGCCAATTTTCGCTGGTCACAATTCTATCCCAATTTAGCAGATGTTAGTTGTATTCGTATTTTCCATTCTTGCTCAAAAGTTAAAAAAAAATTGAAATAGTATCTTCAGTGTAAAGTTATCCATTGTATCTGTATTATCCATTGTATCTGTATTATCAAGATGGACATTCTACCGCTCAAGTTAAAAAGGAACTCTTGGGAAATTTGCATTAACCATCCCGTTGGTAATAACCAATGAACCATTTTTGAAACGAAAAAACACACAACAAAATACACAAAAGAACAAATCGTTCACAACTCGTATTTTATCTTTTATCACATTCCATCCCGGGAAAATCGCCTTCGATGCGGAGTGCTAGCTAAAAAAAAAAAAAAAAAAAAAAAAAAAAAAAAAAAAAATTCCATACGAAATAAGTTTCTACAAGAAGGTTATCTCAACCTTGAACCTAGAACTCCAGACCAAAATAGCTTAAATATACCCCGAGCGGCCCATTCGGTTAACCCATTCGAAGTTATCCAACCCTTAATTACAATCAAAGCCTGCCAAAATAAAAAAAAAATAAAAAAAAAAAAATCAATATTTTTGCCTGAATGTTAGTTTTGACAAATCAATCGGCTGATTATAAGAAATATGAACGTAGCAAAAATTTGATATTTATTGTAGCCGGTATTTTCCTGAGGAATGTGCTTAATTTATGCTGCTTCATGGGATGGACATTTTATTTTTAGATTTTTTTTTCGTTTATATACCATGTGTGTTCTTCTTCCATCGCCTAATGCCATTAAATGCCCTATTTTGTAATACGTACATTTGTATGGCGCAAAAAACAACAATTTTTTGGAGAATAAAAAGCAAGTTATTTGATATAGTTTATCTTTCCAAAATTAATACAACACTGTAGTCTAGTTAAGGGCTGGGAAGGGATCTAAGTACCATTATAAAATTTTTCATTTTTGACTACAAAGTGCATCTATAATCCTTGTAATTGTGAAAACTATTATGTACCTATGTAAAACGAAACAAGCCACGCTTTAAACGTAGGCCTATAAGAAAGAATTACTCGAAATTTGAGATTTGTATATTAAAATAAATTCCAATCAGCATTAATATAATATTATATTTCTTTTTAGCATAAATATGCCTTAGCGATGACTAAACTGGAAAAAAAAGTTACAAAAAAGTGTCCGCTGGCGCTCGCGCATGCTTGGTAGCTATGTACGAAAAAGAAGACTATATGTTAGACGGTACATTACATAGGTTTGTCGGGTGGACCTAAAGCATATTTATGTTTTTGAATTTGAGCAGAAGGCTCTAAGCTGGTTTTTTCTTTTTTTTTTTACGGAGCACCAACATCTGGGCCATCAGCGCCAAACTCCATGGTGCATCAGAGAATGTTCTCAAAGGACCCTGAAATGAGAAGAATCCCTTCTGCAGGGGCGACTCGAACCCCCAACACCCGCATGAGAATCCAAGGCGTTCCAATGGATATTTTCGGGTATTCCACACATGGCAAAAAAAAATGAAATATACTTTTTTGAGGCTTCTTCTATGGTTAACTAAGAAGAAACAATGCAATCCGATGTCTCAGAACGCAAGGTGTGAACACTAGCATGGAGAGAGAGAGAGCCCGTTTGTCAGTGTCTTAGAGGAAGAGGAGTTGGTAAGGCAGACCACGATGCTGATACGGGGCACATGCCTTCAACCCTTGTCCTGTCTAATCCACTCTCCTGTCGGACTAAGGGGAAAAATGGAACGCTTTTAGTCTTACATTCTACCTCTCCAACACCTTACTCTAATCCCACCATTTCTGGGGGGGGGGATCAAGGTGTTTACACTAGTCACTTCATTAGGTTCATTGTGGGAAATAGAATGAAAAAGAAAATTAAGGAAATTCCCTCATCATTAGGAATGAAAAGGAACTGATAAATAAAAAAAACTGAAATACAGCTTTAGATTAATACATTTAATAATTTATTTGTACCCTCAGCAGCAAAAGAAAAATAAATAAATAAAATAAAAAAAACTCTGATTATTGTCTGTTCTGTCCGGAGACTCCAGTAAATCTGTGTGTGTGTGTGTGTGTGTTTTTTTATGTGTAGTAGGAATTAGATAAGTTAGGTTATCTATGATTATAAAATAAATAAATACAGTAGGACCTCCATTATCCGAATTTTTATTTTTAATCTTTCTTTAAATATTATGTACATACGAACATATTTATTGCATTATTTTTATTTTTATCAACTAAAGCATTTGATTTCATAATTATGTATTAAATATTTGTATGTATGTAATGACGATTATGTACATAAATATGAAATTAAATTAATTACATACATTGGAAACTAACAAAAGGAAAAACAGCGCTGTTTTCGCGAGAATGTGATGATTCCATATTTCTGTTCCAGAAATTTATTTCATATTCTTGGAACTGAAACGTTTTCACGTCTTTCTATGAATCCCCTACTGGGCTGTTAGCCTATAAAGAAAATATTTCCTTTGTTGGGCTTTAACTCTTCACTCGAGTACATACGAATGCCGATTTCAGCAGAATTATCTTGTTACGGACGATCAGAACAGATATAAGAAAATAATTATGTATCAAAAAACGACGAAAAATTACTGAGTTTCAAGACAAAAAAAATTAATTTGAACTTGAGTTTATTTTTCCACTTATACAAATTACACAGGTCTACAACCAAAAATTTGATTTGATGATTTTGGCTAATCTCTGTATTTCTCGGTGTGCTGAGGCCGAGAATGAAGTCCGTTTTTCTCTATCACGTACAGATTTTTTTCAAATCCATAGAACATAATATACCTGCTATACACATAAATTTGGTAAGAAGTAGGTTGTTTTTTTTTTCCCAAACGATTTCTCTTCTTATAAACAGACATCTTTCACTAGGTAGTGTAGGCAATGACTCCCTCAGTAGATGTTGTAGGCCTGAGGGTGTCTAGGCACGACCTGTTCAGACAGGAACGTAATTGTTTGGTCTCAGATGTCACCGTCTGAAGCTAAACGAGATTGAACCTGTTGTATCAGGAACTTGGAGCTAAATTTCTGTTCATTCTCTCAGTTCAGTAGTATCAACTGAAGTGAACACATTCACTGAGGTCTCTTAGTTGTGTCAAAGTGATTAAGAACGTATTTTAAGGTTTGAAAATGCATTTAGACAAAATGTCTCATCGTCGTTGTGTTACCAGTCCAGACTACTTCTGTTTTATCTGTGGTGAGTACACAGTTAAGAAATACCAACGAAATATAACAGGTTTTGTCAAAAATGTATATTATGCATATTTTGGCTTGAGAATAGGAGATCAAGATAAAGTGTGGGCTCCTCACAAAGTATGCCAGAGCTGCGTAAAAAACTTTCGCTTATGGTACAAAGGAGAGTTAAAATCTTTCGGATTTGCTATCCCAATGATGTGGAGGGAGCTAAAAAAACACGTTAATGATTGTTACTTTTGTAATTGTCATGTTCAAGGCTATAATTCCAAAAATAATAAGCTCATTAACTACCCTAATGTGGAATCTGCTAGTCGTCCGGTACCACACGGTCCTGGATTGACAGTTCCTCAGCCCCCTCGTGACTTGGGCAGTATAGATAGGGAAGCTAATAGAGAAGACTGTATGTCGGAGACCGATGAAGTACACAGTGAGTTCAAAGCAAGCAGTTCAGAAGATGAACCTCAGCTTATTTCTCAACAGGAGTTGAACGACTTAGTGAGAGATCTTGGACTTCCAAAAGATGCAGCTCAGTTACTTGGCTCCCGTCTTAAAAACAAAAATTTATTACAGCCAGGCACTTCTTTTTCATGGTATCGAAACCGTGAAGCAGTTTTTGTTCCTTACTTTGCTCTGGATGAGAATCTTATTTATTGCAAAGACATTCTTGGTCTGATGGGTCAATTTTGTATACAATATGACCCGATTCATTGGCGTCTATTCATAGACTCATCAAAGCGAAGTCTAAAGGCTGTTTTGTTGCACAATGGCAATACTTATGCTTCAGTTCCAGTTGGCCATTCGGTACATTTAAAAGAAACATACGAAAATTTGTCATTAGTTCTCGAACGAATTCATTATAATGAGCATAACTGGTTGATATGTGGAGACTTGAAAGTACTTACTATGCTCTTAGGTCAGCAATCAGGGTACACCAAGTTCCCTTGTTTTTTATGTTTATGGGATAGCCGAGACAGAAATTCCCATTGGAACAACAGACTGGCCATCACGAGGAGCTCTGTCGCCAGGCCAAAAAAATGTAATTAGGAGAAGTTTGGTTCCTTCTGACAAAATCCTGCTACCTCCTCTACACATAAAGCTAGGGCTGATAAAACAATTCGTAAAGTCTCTCAATAAAGAAGGTGAATGTTTTAAGTACTTATGCTCCAAACTCCCACGATTAAGTGATGCAAAGCTAAAAGAGGGGAATGAGAAGGAGAAGGAAGCTTGGAATTCTTTTAAAAATGTTGTTGAGAAGTTCCTTGGTAACGTGAAGGATCCCAACTACAGAAGTATCGTGGAACGCATGTTGAAGGCATTTCAATTACAAGGTTGCAACATGAGTTTGAAGGTTCACTTCTTACATTCGCATGTGGACTATTTTCCGGAAAACTTAGGGGAAGTAAGTGAAGAACAAGGGGAAAGGTCCCATCAGGACATCCAGGAAATGGAACGTAGGTATCAGGGCAAATGGAACGTAAACATGATGGCTGACTATTGTTGGATGCTGCAGCGTGAATCATCTGAAGAGTCCTACAGCCGGAAACGAACACGGAGAAATTTTCAAGAGAAAAAAATACGTTTTCATAAAAATAATAACTAAATATGCCACTGTTAATTCTGAAGCTGTTATTTCTACACATTTATGTATTTTGTACAGTAAACAACATTGAAATAACTAAAAGATCATGGAAATAAATGAAAACTCTTATTCGCCAATTCCGTTTTCTTTTAATGGTAGTACCTCTGCCCTTACTTGAGATTGAACAATTTCCTTACGTGATAGAGAGGGACTGACCTCATGTTCGGCTTCAGCCCGCCAAGGAGCATAGAGATTGACCAAAATCATCAAATCAAATTTCAGAAAGATTATTTTTTTAGACCTGTGTTATTAATTAATAAAACGTTTACATACACATTTCTCAATGCAAATAAAAAGGTTTTCATGACATCTTGTTCACAGTTCTTCTTCATAACCTTATAATCCAGCACATTTAGTCAATAAAATATTGTGTTACGTTTATACGGGGTTTCCGATTACCCTCCCCGTCATTACCCCGGATAATGGAGGTTTTAGTGTATTATTAAAACAAAATTAAAAGATTAATAACAGTTAAAAAAAAAAAAAAGTAAGAATCTAATTTATGTCACCTATTTATTTATTTTACACAGGTTTTCACCTCCTCTTGCGTCGAGACCAATGGCTGAAACACATCGCCTTAAATGAAAGGTCAAGTCCATTAACCGGCAGAATCCGTTAACAGAAACATTTTTTGCCGTCGAAATGCGTCCTAAATCATAGCAACCAACGGCCTTGCGTTAAGAAGATTCAAGATAGATAGGTATTTCGACGTGGAAAATCGCATGAAATCACTTTCAATGCATCGGCTTTAACCATATTTGAGAAGTCTCGAAACATTGGACGTGAGATTTTACGTGGAGGGACTTGACAAAATTCCCAGATTTTACAGATTTATTGATTCGAAGGTATATACATTTTGTTCATTTTTTATGTCATTATGTGCGCGATATCATCGTATATTTTTTTTAAATATATCGAAAAGGGTCTGAGAAATTGTGTGTCGGTGGAAGATGGCTGTTAGAGTGGCCAATAAATTACTTACAAGAACCGCAGACAACTAAATTTCTATGAGATCACTTCAGTCGGAGAAAACGGTCCTTGAAATTGCGGCAGTGTTTGATTCGTTCTATTGAAAGCCGAACTTATATTCTATGCTTCTGAATCTCATCAGAAATATGTATTATATGATATCATAATAGGGGGGCGCATTTGTTAGGGTGAAAACTTAGTGGAGCGGCGAGGGTAGAGGGTAGCTGAGAGGCGTTTGACCCTCTCGGCTACCCTCGCCGCTCCATTATGTTTTCACCCTTATTGTTGTAAGTCGAACAAGATTTCCCCCAAAATAGTATTTAGTGAACCACATCTGTATTTTGTATACTAATATAAATTAATCTGCATTTTAAGTAATTTTTTTTTTTACTTTATTATATATATATTTAATAATATGAAGCTCATGTGAAGGTAGAAAGGATAGAGAAACTTGTAGTTCTAGTGATAAACTACTATACTCGTTGATAAACGAGCTAACAGACACCACGATAAATCTTGAACGAACTGGAGCTGCCATGGAACTAGAGCGAAAACCAGATTAACCCAATTCAACATAATACCACTATCAGTGGCTAATCCTCAATCTGGATCAATATCCAACAACAAACCTAATATGAATTAAGAGCTTCATTGGTTTGTTTTTCACTTTTTTTGAAATGATAAATGTTCCCCCAAGATTAGTCTGGGAATGTCCATTCAAGTGAAATCAGAACATGAATTATCCCAGATTGAATACAGTATTTCTTTTATGCATTCTTAAACTTCCTGAATTCTCCCTCAAACACACCCTTTTCCAATAAAGGCAGGATTGAAGTCAGTAATTGTAAACAGTTGAGAAAAAAAGGTTTATCAAGTTGCGTTCGGGCCATTCCATGTCAAATCAACACACTGATTCAGACTTTATATCTCCGATTTTCATGATTTTTGGCATGCAGTAATAAATCATAGGCTTATGAAAAAATACCAAATTTAAGTTATGCAGAAAAATTGTTTTTGAGTTACTATCTTTTAAAGATTTAAATGTGAGTGGCAAAATGCCATATTTTGGCTTTAGATGGTTATAGGCTGGCAACCTGTAGTGATATAAAACTAGGTCTAATTTTAAAGCTGTTGAATGGGGCGTTAATTACTAAAATTTAACTTTCTCAAACAGCTGCAATTCTAAACATTCTCCCATATTTTAAAATTATTTAAGTTTTAAGCAATCAGCGAATAGTTGGGATTCGGCTAGGAAAATATCAATACGATTTTTGCAAAAATCTGTATTAAGGACAATTCGGCTACTCTTTGGTAGCCTTCGTCAGCTAAAAGACAAAACACAAAATGCAGAATTGATGAACAGAATAGTTAAACAAATAAAGAAATATGGTAGATCATCAAATACAAGTCAATTATCAGAAAATTCTGTTCTTTACACCAATAAGGAAAAGAACATTATAAACAGATAAATGAAGAACTTAGTTGAATGTATCGACAGATAAGCGGAAACGTAAAAATTTAAAATGAATTAAGTATCAATAAACAGACATCAATAATATTTTTTTAAACGTTGATTATAACTAAGATACTACATACCAAAGAGTGCCGGGGGGTAGAGACAGACCAAAGTTAACTGTTAAGTGACCATGGTGAAAGAATACTGGATTCTTCCCAGGCTTATGTAGCTGGGACACCAGGAAGAGGGAGAGATCGGAAAAGATTAAAGATATTTTATTACAGGAAAATAACGTCCTTAATACATATTTTAACAAAAATCGAATTCATGATTTCCTAGCCGAATCGCAATTATTCCCTGATTGCTTATCACCTCGATAGCTAGCTATCTTCATCTTCATCTTAACTCCACAACAGGTCACGTGGTATTCCTGACCAATAGGGACGCATTGAACATTGCGCCATCAAGTCTGAAATTAGGCTGAAATCACTACTGCAGCAGGCACTGCATTTATTACCTCGGCATATTCCTAAGACCTCCCAGCTAGTATCTGTTCTTAAAAGAAGATTAAATATTCTTGAGTTGCCCCGCGTTTAATTATTTTATTTTTCGGGCGAAAAACCATTTCCAACATGGCTGTTGCTAGTTTATTCTGGAAGTAATGTTTTGGTCTTCAATTATTCATAGTTTCGTCCGACTTCAATTAAAAATTTCCTTTCCAACAAATTATTACTTTTACTTTGTTTTGACCACTATTAACACTAGATAAACCTTTTTTTTCTTATCACATAAATTCTAAATACACGTGATCTGTCGGCTGCCTCATGAGTAGTAAGTCGTACATCTCGCAGGTTGTATGGATTGAATTGGATGAAATGTTTTTGAAATATGACAATGGATTTAAATACTTAAAACGAATAAATAGACGCAAAAGCCATAGTGCCAAATATCACCTAAAACTTCTGACGAAAGTAGGTTTAAATTATTTTGTTGAAAATTATATGAACACTCCACAAAATTCCTTTATTGAATTAAATCTACATTTTTTAATATTCGTTATTTAGAAAAATTGTCAGACTAGAGTTTCCATACTTGATTCCAGATCCTTGTGTTTGCCAATTAAGCTATCGGCCTTCTTGACGAGTTAATTCGTCTAAAAGAGATAAGGCTTCAAACAGATGACACACTGTCATTTGAAACGAGGCAATATAATCTGGCTCAGAGTATGTACCCCTTAACGTAACATACCCAAAAACATAAATTTCTTATAATTAAACCACTGAAGGTGAACGCCTTCCTTGTATTATGCAGTAGTTTAATCAATTTAAATCTACGCGTTTTATATTCTAAGAAAATGAAGGAAAAGGAACTGAAATCTATTTTAACAATAACAGCATTATAGCCTAAAGACACACACAGCTTTTTCGGCCGAGTCGGCCGAAACAGCTGTGTGTGTGTCTTTACAGGTAGAAACAAACGTAATGAGCTTCCGCCAGTCGGCAATAAAGCCGACTCGGCGCAACAATGGCATGACGTGTCGAGTTGGCCGAAACAGCTGTGTGTGTCTTTCCAGGTAGAAACAAACGTCATGAGCTGCCGCCAGTCGACAATAAAGCCGACTTGGCGCAACAATGGAATGACTTGGCGAATCGACAAGGGACGAGTCGGTTTGGACCGCGGCGTGCGGCTTCATTCACAGGCCAATTCCGCCGACACGGCTGAAACCGCTGCGTGTGTCTTTAGCCTAATTCTGTCCATGAAACAGTATAATTAGATTATGATTTACTTGGCAATATACAAATTATTATTCAAATAAGTATTTAGTAATATAACTAAAAGTCATTCTAGAACAGCCTCTCTCCTCCCAACATGTGTGTGGTGTGTAGATACACACACACACACACACACAAACACACACACACACACACACACACACACACACACACACACACACACACACACACACACACACACACACACACACACACACATTATATATGTATACACGAAACTTCCGATTCGCTGACAGAAAAATTTGAATATAAAATCGAATATATGGCATGAATAAGGGGGTGATTCCGACGGAGGAGTAAGGACATCCCGAATCTCAGGCACGTCCGTACGTTTAGGAAACCTCGACGTGAGAACACGTATCGTCTGGGCAGAACACGTACGGCATACCTCTCAAAATATACCAACCTGGTGACTGAAATGAATATATCAAAAATATTCGTCTGGGAGGAAATATTTTAATGCAAAAACCATCAATAGAAGTATTTAGATCTTGGAGAATAACAGGGTCTTATTTGTAGAAATAATAATAAAATCACTCATCTTTGTGTTTAATACATCTTCAATGGATTCAATAAATGAATCCATAAAACAATAATTTTACAGGCTTTCCTGGATATAAGAGCAGAATATAATTTCAAAACGTAGACCGACTACTTTCATTAAATATTTTCCAGGGTCGAATTCCTTTAATTCAACGAATAAGGGAGATCTTTCCAAAACAATTGCTAATTATAAAAGATTCTTTATAGAGTGAAATCAGATTAACATGAACGTCATCCCTATAAAGATTAACATGCATTGAAAATATATTAAATATCCACAATCTGCAAAGAATGATTAAATAATTAATTCTTATATACCCTAAGTCTGCAAAGTAAGCCTCACGCAACATGCAAAAATAATAACATAAATTGAAATCACTGATTATTATGTATAATATTTCACAATAAATAACTTCCAACGATAAATAAAATTGGAACGTTTGTACGTTTTTTGAAATTTCCCTGTCCTAATAAAATAAATCTTGTAAACTATAAATGGCATATCTAGTTTTTGGCTGTAGAAATTGTACAAAATTGTAGGTCATATTGCTATATAACTGTATTGCAAAGGAATGAGGCATTAGGCAGCATCTCATAGATTACAACGGATATGTCACTTGTATGAGTCGGACGATTTAATGATAAATGAGACTTATATTAATAGAAGTCGTGGCTTGTTTCTTTTCTTTCTTTGTGACCTGCTTGGTTTTATTAGGACAAAGGAACATTACAAACGAGCTCCTTGTATTACTAATGCAGACAAGACAAAGCTCTCGGCGCTTAAACACCTCCATAGCACAAGTGCTGCTGGAATTGGTGTAAGCTTGTAAGTTTAAAGTCTACGAAAATTTGCCTTTCTACTACCACAACCAAGACGTTGTAAACATAAAAAAATCAACAAAAAAAACTCATCTTCATACAAAAGCCAGACAGGAGCTGCAGAATGCAGCACATTCCTAGGCAAGGTGTTTAGTTTTGCCACATTCCTTGAAATAACCAATATATATATATATAACGTCTAACGTCTACTTACGCATAACAGATTTTTACAACTGGCTTTCTACAAATTATCATCCTCTCCAAGCCAGGCCCTTCAAAAACCTACCACCCCTACCGAGCCTCCAGATAGAAGAGAAACATAAATAGATTTTGTCTTTTATATGATTAATTTAAAACTGCTCAATATTTTTTTTTATTTAATTTTAAATACTCGTATAAAAAAGTGTTCAAACTGGACCGTTTTGTTTTCAAGCATCTGTCTACGGACTTAATAAGCGGGTTTTCTAACAGCCAGAAATCCTAACAAGCTTGAGTTTTATAAGTATTTTTTATTGTTACAGGCGGTAAAAATCTATTAGATGCATATCAAATATCCTGTGAATTTTTCTTTTGTTTGCAGACATGCATATCTATTTTGCTTGACCTTCTAAAGAAATCGATTTAAAACTAAAATATTTATTTCTTGTTTCGCTTCTTTAGCGGTTCTACTTCTAAAAAATGATAACTTACTTGTATGACCTAACAAATCAGCATAATAGATTACGTTATCCCTAAAATTTCAGGGTCATGACATGTGGGGTATTTCCAGAAGTAGGTGTGTTCTTATTCCATAAGTAGGTATTTAGTGTTATCTCTACAAGGCGTATTTAACAAGTTTTATGTATCCTTCCATATGATAGCGTTAGTCCAGAGTGGTAAACTTTGAATCGAGCTAGTACAATGACTTCTCATCATAAAATAATTCATAGGGATATTTACTCCAAGAAATATGACAGTAACATATCTGATAGCACACCTTTATCCTGACATATTTAGATAATAAAAAAAAATTAATTGGAAAATAAGGCACAGTGAAACGGTTGTCTTTTCGTTTTGGGTAAAAATTTGTAATTGCCATATAATATACTAATAAAACTATAGAAATTACTGACTGTGGCTGCACGAATAATAGCTCCTAAATGACAAAAAAAGTCCGACTCGCAGGAACTGCATCATCTTAGCGCGGTTCCGTTCTTATCCCTAGACTCATTTAGAATGATTAAAGTAGAAGCTGTTATTATTTTGGGTCCACATTTCTAGAAAGGTCTTGATTTACGATCTTACCTGGATGGGTCGGCCAACCCTCCCTAGGAAGGACCCCGCTAGGCAGTTGAAAAGCTATATCTTGGAAATCCATATCTCTAACATTAAATTCTTTTTCTTAAACTGTTTTATTTTCAAATACATTATCGAACTATAAGCAATTAAAAAATAACAAGCAATAAAAACAGACAAAAAGAACAGTTTGCAGTTCGAATAAGCGAAATCAATTAATTTAAAGTTTTAAGTTTTATTTCTCCAATTGACATCGCCTAATCAAAACTTTCATCAGAACCTTTTTTGTAGAGCATTTAGTGAGCTTTCTAATGGTATCCTTCCGTTTATCAAGATTCTCAACCTTTTTCAAGATATTAAGGAAAGTATACAAAGTTACCAAACCTTTTTATGTTTGTTAATAAAATATTTTATTCTAACCCTTCCTTAACTCCAAATGTACCAAATTTCATCAAAATCGGACCATTATTCACTGAGATATGCCGCGAACAGACAAATATATACATATATATATATATATATATATATATATATATATATAAATATATATATATATATATATATATATATATACAAATTTTAACCACCATCATTTTCTGAAACGCAAAATTTTCTAGTCGGCACTTCCGGATTGCGTCAAGAGATCAACCTTATAAGCGCGGTTCCTCCCTATGGGGGAGGGAGGAACCGCCCTAAAAACGTTTACTAAACATGGCCTATGAAAAAAAATAAAATAAACAATCTGTGACTAAATTAAACTGAAAATGGTAATAGTACCAAGATTGATTAAATTCGATTTTATTTTTGGAAATTGAACTCAAAATTTCTGAGTTAATTTAAATTTTGTCTTTAAAGTAAATCACAATTATTTACAAAAAACAGTTGAATAACAGAAATGATAACCATACAATTATATAGAACGTCAGAATTGAGAACTGTAATGGAAAACGTATTTATTTACTCACTTTCAAACGCAATGAACAAAAAGCACATTTTTAAGATTCAGAGGAAATCACTTGTCCTTACCTGGAAATAGAAAGAAACATATTAATGAATAAGAACGAGATAAATGTTAAATAATAATTTGATAAGTTAAGTAGAAATTGTCCATTTTTTAAGTTGAATAAACGATAAATTATTATCACATTTCTTTAAAATAATTTAAGAAAGATAACGTAGCATCATTATAAATCTACTATACAACCTAACAATTATGATATTATTATATTTAGTTATTTATTATTAAGTTTCTAACTTAAATGATAAATATTATTTCTTAATTAAAAAAAAAGAGATTAATATAATTACACAAATATTTACGGAGAAGAAATTTTAAAATCATGGGCGCCTACATGTCAGCAAACGTTTATTTGTCAACCACTTTTATTTTGTTTTTCTGGCTTGTTTCATACCTTATTTCATGGAACGTATTTAGGGAATTTTCCTTTAATTTGAAATAAGATTTCAAATATGACTAAGAAAACCTGGGATATTTTTAAAACAATGTTCTGCTGCTTTAAAACCGACCTGAGGCCTCAAAAGGACGGAGGAAAATATATAAAAATGTTGAGTCTTTTGAAGAATAGTCACTTATGTACGTTTATATTATGATGACTTACTTATATTTTACTTATACGCGTTTCTATTTAAATATACGTGGATTAGTACATTCATTTAATTTCAAGGAATAAGATATAAAATAGAAAAAAAAATGAACTAAATTTACCATATCCATTTAATGACTCAACGGAAGGAAGCACTGGACTATCCAAGGGATTATGAGCAAAAACAAATAAAACCAGCTTAAATCGAGTAATGGCCCATTAAGTATCCAATTCAGCTGGGGCGAAAACTAATCCGAACCAGTAGTAAAACCTTATCTTTTTAGCGGCTGTTTTTATACTTCCCCGCGAATTATTGCTGTTTAAGGCTGCCATAAAGGGTTTGTGGATACCGCATATTGCGCTTCTTCTTTATATCCACATAATGGCTTTTCGGCTTCAGGAACCATCACAGAAATCATCGGAGCATCATAGGAACGATTCAAAGAAGTCATACTTGGTTATTCAGAATCTTTAATCGAACTGCCATATAATGTGATAAATGCGTAAAGAAGTTCTTTGATGTATTCTGAGGAAATTGAAAAAAGCAAGTTATTTTGAGGTACCAGAAAAAGAAAACAAAGCAGGAAAACGAAGAACAGAAATATTAAATCAATTTCTAGAGTGTTGGCTTTTATTCTGCTTGAGGCGAATTGAGTCATTTGAGTTTCCAAGAGAGCCTCAATAATTAAAACAGCAAATCATAAAATATTTCGAAACCAAAGGGCTTACTAAGCATCATGTCCAATACCCAAAATAATAACCAACAAATACATCTAAACAATAAATGTGTACTGTTTCGTTACAAGGCCATTTCTTCGCTACGGGATTGAAAGCCACCGTTTCTGCGGTGCCTCTGACACCTTTCTGCGATATCTAACGGTAAGTTTTTTAAGCCCTAATCACTTTAGCATCTTTTAGAGTTTATAAAAATACAATTTCCCTCTGTTACTTGATCTTTTTGCACAGTTCCAATCCCTCTGAAGGCCCTTATTTGTATTTTACCAGTTGATATGTATATAGAGATTATGTTCCCTAGACATTATTCTAGGGAACAAAAAGTACTTCCTATTTTTTTTTTTTAAATAAGTAAAAATATTTCAAAACTAGCAAGTGAAAATGGTTACGAGCTACTTAATAAACATATAAATAATGAAGCATATTAGGCGAAATGAGTAGATACGAACGGTGGCTCAGCTATTTTAAAGCCCACCGTTGAACAAGAAGAGCGAAACGGGCTCCGCTCCACGGGCATCTAAGGTCGTACGAGTTGCCTTTTAGTTTAACCACAGATCACAAAACATTAAAACTAACAGATGGCTAAAACATCAATTAATGAACAGTAGATTTGATTAATTTAGAAACAATAGCATGTTAATTTCAGCACTATGTGTAATAATATAAAATTGGATCCTTGAAGTATTTTATTACTTATTCAATATCTATTATGGCTTTAAACGCCCAAAGAAATTGACTGGTGATGACTACTTATGACATTCATAACGCAAAAAGTATCGGTTCGGAAGCAATCAATTGAAGAAAAAAATTAATTGGGGACCATTATTTCGATCACTTCTTAATGTTGTCTTTATTTAAAACGAAGGTAACTTGAGTTTTCGTTAATTAAATTAAGACTTGGAAAAAACATGAATTTTTAATTGGCATAGTGCGGTAAATTAATTTTTGGGTCAAGTTGTGTATGACAAATCGAAATATTTATTGGTCAGGCTTGTTCCTTACATGTGGTTAAGAGAATTGTGTACAGTTTCAATTTCGGGAGTAACTAATTTTAAAGGTTCTCCCAATGGCCCGGTGGCTAATGCCTTGGATGCTTGAACGGGAGATGCTGGATCGAGTCCCACTTGAGGATGGTTGATTTTATTTCAGGGCTGGGGTTGATTTTTTGAGTTATCCGGCTGAACCTTTAGCGAGGTTAACAACCCATAATAGAACTGAGATACTGGTCAAAATGTCGAATTCCATAAACTATTCCATAAAAAAACTGCCAATAGTAAACAGCGTCCTCCTGGTCATGATTTCCATAGATTTGATACCGAAATCATACTCGGCTTCGATGTTGTGGGGTCAACGACCCCAGTGAGTTATCCCAATAAACTAGATAGCCTATGAAATTACCCTGCAAGGTCACTCGACTGCATTCCATCTTGCAGATTCCTCCCTCTACTGCAGATCTTATTCTCATGACTCACAAATATTTTAGTTTTCCTTCGGTATTGGAAAATCGTATTTAATTTTATAATATATACTATCTAATAGTAGCAATTGGGCAATGATAGCCACGTAGTTCTTTGCCCTAAAAAACAAATAAACAAACAATATTACTACTATTATAGTAGCAATAACGTCAGCATTGTTAATTATACTATGTCCTATGAGTGCTATGGAAGTAACATGCGAAACTATTGAACTATTGGTGATTGCCGACTTGGGGATGGCGGCTTATTCTGAATCAAATTAAAAAAAAAACTATTTCCCTATACAGTCTCAGAAATCCATAAAAGAAATTTAATCAAATTAAATAAGAGCTCCCTGTGAATGTAATTTCTATTATATTGGTCCAAACAAGCCTTACAACACCTGAAACCAAGGACCATACAACCTGTGAAGTGCATTAAACTGTGTGTAATTTACCACGTATTTTAAATATATTTGATCTTCATTAATCGAGAAATGGTTAGAAGAGACTGTAAACCAGCCCCTGCTGTCACAAACAAAATACAAAATAAATAAATACTCCTTAATTTCATCATTTAATGTTATCGTAGGACAAGTTTTTTTTTTTTTTTTTTTGTTTTTTTTTTTTTTTTTTTTTTTTTTTTTTTTTAGTTGAATTCTCTAAAATCTGATCCAACAAAATTTCGTTGTCTAGATGAAACCTTCCAAAAAATTGAAATTAATCTGTATTTTTCAAATCTATTATTAGTCCTGTCAACGGATATGGAAAAACGGGCTTACCTCGCAAATGGTGGTGTAGATGATTTTCTAATCTATTGAAAACAACACAAAAAATAATATATTTTTTCGACCATGTTAGACAATGATTGATTGTTTGATATTCGTACTAATATGTACAGTTTACAAAACAAAGAAAAACCTTCTGCTCCGCCTTTCGCAAGGTACATTTATTGACTGGACTACATGCTTGGAACAAGAAAAGTATATATGTTCCCGACAAAGTATATAATCAGGCATTCTATAGAATGCCTAAATCCAGCCGGCAATGTATGAAATAAAGCCTATTTCAATGTATGAAATAAAGCTTAGGAGTACCTACCGCCGCGGCGGTGCGATTGCGGATTTATATCCATGAACATCGCGTCTGATGATGTCTAGAAGAATGCCTAGGACGACTTTTGGGCACACGTGCTATGCGTTTCCGCTCGCTACGCTCGCTCAAGAAGATAGAATTCTATTAAATTCTGCGAGTTGGATTGACTAGGGTTTTGATATCTTCTTGAGCGGGCGTAGCGAGCGGAAACGCATAGCACGTATGCCCAAAAGCGACAGCTTACGACAGATCAGCTACGACAGGTGAATCTAAATTTTAATGATACTTCTTCATTAAGGATGCGCTGTTTACGCCATCTTTTATAGCCTCCATAAAAGTGAATTTTAGTGCCTAATAACTTCTTTCCTAGTTGAGAGCAAGTTGTTTTTGTTTTTTTAACCGATTCGTGTTTAGTGCATCAAAATACGTTATAGTGCAAACTTTGAAGAACATCGGTGCTGAAAACGCTTTATTTTAGTGATTTGCATTGATTCTGAACACTCAAATTCTACCTGTTGTCATTTCTTTCAAGTATCTACGTAAAGTTTATGTAGTATACTCAAAACCTTTTTAATGTTGTACATTGCCAAATAAGCAACAGGCATTCTATAGAATGCCTAGGCAATGTGTGTAATACGATGTACTATCTACACTTTGCCTAAACCACTCAGGTATTCTATAGAATGCCTAGGTATTCTATAGAATGCCAGGATTCTATACTATGCCGGTAACATATACACTAAAAATAAAGGACAATATTTTAATTTATATCCATATGTTTAATTTTGTACTTTAATTCATTTTTATATTTTCATTAAACTAAAACTTATTTTAGTTGAATTAGTTCGTTTAGTTAATTTTCCGTGTTAATTATGTTAATAAATCATCTTCATATTTTAGAGCTCAATATATAAATAGAATAATGAGTGTTAAATAATTTATTAGGTAAATGTTATTTTTTATTATTGCCTGTAATGTAAAGTAAAAAAATTATTCATTCATTTATTTTATTTTAGGAGATTCGCCACTAGGCAATTTTCCTCTTGTAAAAAATTATAATGAAATAATTATTAAAAACATTTATGATCTCTGCAAACCATATAGATTATTCTCAAGTAAGAATATCTAAATAAAATATTTAAACTATCTTATGCCAATTATGCCTGAGTATTGGAGAATCCCTGTTATTTTCCCTGCTCATCAATAATTCTTGAAATCCATTAGTTTTAATGAGGCTCTGCTACCTTGTCACTAGTAATAGATTAAAGAGCCTTAGGTAAACGTCCTTTCTCTAGATTGATCGCTCAAAAAGTTCATTTGTAAAACTGACTAATTTAGAGCGTGTCTCGTTTTCTTTGACTGGACCAATGGAAATTTTATGTAGCTCTCAAAGCACTTTTCAATCTTGGGCGATTTACTTTCTGTTGCAAACGATTTAATATCTTGCGATACGTAGTCATAAAGTGTCGTGCCGACCACTTCGTGCAACTTAATTTAATTCCACTATATTTGTTATATATTTCGAATCAGCCATTAAAATGGTGCTTAAAAAAATGTACGGCCAGAATGAACAATTTAGTAATTTCGGTGCAGAGTAAATCCCCCTCGAATTAGGGCCCATTTTGCTAGTTAACGAACTCGCCCAAGAGTTTGTTATGGGAATACTATATACCACGTACGGGAAGATAAATAGTGGCCGCTAACGGGCCAAGAGGGGGTTAAGATATACACACGTGTTCACACACACACACAATTTCTTATATATATAAATATATATATATATATATATATACGGCAAATAAATCGACCAATATATATATATATATATATATTTCGACAAATATATATATATATTTCGCAGAATGTGATTTCTGCGAAATATTACGCAAATAAATCGACCGCTGGAGAATGCCGTATTAACACAAATAATTCTCCCCAGCGAAGAAACCTCAAAAATAATATATATACATATAAAAAAAAAAAAAAAAAAAACAGTCCCGTAACAGGCCACGAGGGCCCTGAGGGGCAGATACTATAGAGGTATCTGATTCATGACCATACGGCACACTAGGGAGATAGTGTGGTCAGTACTATGCTCCAGCCGCCTGATTTTCCCCTTGGCCGCATCGACTGCTAGAGTCATTAGCACCCAAGGTACCCATTATTAATTAAATTAATTAAAGGCTGGGTTGGCCTAGGGACGGTCAGGGAGGCCGAATTCAACCCAAGAACGAAGACACTAGAAGAAAAAATCTTTAGTGCTTGCTCGGGATTTGAACTCAGGCCTCCAGCTTATTAGTCCAGTGCTCTACCACTGAGCTAACCTCGCCCCCCCTATATATATATATATATATATATATATATATATATATATATACATATACAAATTTTAAAAGAGATCATTTTTAAGGTAGGACCGATGAAGATGTAAAGAATGTTTTCAAAAATTCTTGGATGAGTGAAACCTAAAATAGCTATATTAAAAAAATGGGTACCTTGGGTGCTAATGACTCTAGCATTCGAAGCAGCCAAGGGGAAAATCAGGCGGCCGGAGCATAGTACTGACCACACTATCTCCCTAGTGTGCTGTATGGTCATGAATCAGATACCTCTACAGTATCTGCCCCTCAGGCCCCTCGAGGCTTGTTACGGGACTGATTTTTTTTTTTTTTTTTTTTTTTTTTTTTTAATGGTATTAAAGTAAAGCAGAGGTTAACCAAGATCATGTATGTACAGTCGTGTAACAAGAGATTTTTTTGTTGCATATCACATAACGAGAACTTAATTCGTCCCAACAAGCCAAAGCTTCTGAAAGGCGCCATATTTATCCACACTCAGACTTTCTTAATATCTTATGTTAATATGTGATAGCTGTAGTTTCTTGTCGAAAAATAACTGTTCTAGAAGTTTTAGCACTATTGGTTTTGTTCTATTAAAAGTAAAATATTAATAGTATCTTTTCTTTACTTTCCAAAGCCCACCAGAAATAAGCATTAAACGATGAAGTACAGCGATTTTTGGTGAGTTGGAGGTATTACTTCTTAAACCAGACTACGGTGGACTGAAGGATCTTCTTAAACAAAGATTACTGAAGTATTAAAGATAAAGAGAAACGAATTAATTCTCATGGAGAACGTAACGATTCATGAAACAATGAATGAATCCGCACAATTGTTACACATGAAATAACGGCACATTCTATCCGGGAGTTGTTACTAGCATGAATAAGTATACCACGTACGCACCTTAGGAAATTCTAGAACTCATGAATGAGAGACACTGACTCAGGCCGGAAATACAATTAAAGAATCTTAATGATTATAGCAGTCTTCATCCAAAAAACAAAAATATATGAAATTATATAACTGAATTCTAATAATTAGCTCAGACAGTTACGAGTTCTTTGCTAATTTCAAAAATGTATTGTAGGAATTGTTGGATGGAGGAAATTGAAAGTTCATAATGGTAAATATGACCACCATGTTTATCCGTGTTCTTGTTTTTTTTTTTTTTTCTTTTTGTCTGTGTTTAACGGCGTATCAACAATCTGGCTATTAACGCCGAGCCCCCCCCCCGTGTTCTTGTTATTGGCAAACGTCTTCAGGGACTTCTGACCCCATTTCCAAGCACATGCATTCGTCCTTGGACAAGTAAAGAGGAAATTTTAAATAATCGGAAATAGTTTTAATTTTTTATATGTGTAATTTACAGCTGAATCAATTATTATTTTTAATTTCCCTCTAAAATAACCCCCACTTCGCGTTTTGAATTTCAGCACATGTTCTTCTTTATTAATTAGGCGCAATTTCCATCCAAGGGAGACAAAATTACGGCGGATACGAGTAAGTTATTAAAGGAGCCGGAGTAATCCCTAATTTCTAAAGCTGCGATTTTTCTTGAGTTACTCTGCTTATATAACGAGTTATCTTCAAAAGCAACAAAATATGTGTACAGGGTGTCACAAAAAAGATGGTCAACTGATGGCAGATGATTCTCCAATGCGAGATCAGAAAAAATAACCCCAATATTGACCCACGCAAAACTGACCTTGAAATGTTATTCACGGAAAAATTTTTTACCGCCTATTTCAAATCTAGGAGTCATGAATAAGAAGAATGTCAACGGCACCATAGGTCAGGAATTGAATCGTTTATTTCAGAAACCCGTCAAGTCCACATATTAAAATTGTGGGAAAACTAAAACAAAAACTTCCTAATTTCGTCAAAGTTTCCATTATCCCTCTTTCATTTATTTAATACTCACTGATTAATTATTTATTTTTATTTGAACCTTTTATAGATTAAATATTTATGGTTGTGGAAGTTACGCAATTGAATTATAAAATGAATTCTGATTCGCACCAAAAACAAGCAGATTTTCAAAAAAAAAGGCTTATAATTAAAATTAATCAACTTTAAACTTGTAATTACTCTTCTTTTGATGCATTCACAATATCAAAGAATATTCTTTCAAAACCTTTTCAAATGTTAACATTTTAAATGACGTTGGCATCAAATACAATTATTTCTAATTCTAAATCTTTTCTAAAATAATACGATTATTTTTTTTTTGAGAAACTAGAAATTAGAAATACTCCGTTACATCATTTTAACATTTTTTTTTATCCTTAAAAATACCGAAGGATGAATCTACCAAATATTATTTGTTTCTTTATTTTATTTTGAGCATCGGTACATAGGAAAATTATCCCAAGAAAAAGAAGAAGATCAATCAAGAAATAACACCAAGTGAATAATGTTTAGGAGACTGGTGACAAGATAAGAAAAAACGTCCGTCAGAATTTGGGTAGCGTAGCCTGGATTCCTGGAATAATTTGCTTAAAATTACCTATACAAATGAAATAAAAACATGAACAGTTCTTCTCTGTATTCGTGTGTGTAACAGAGTTTTGTGTACACGTGGAACTACACTACTTAATAATTAAACAAAACTTAATATTTTCGTCCGTTTACCTTTTTGAATAATAAAAGCGTCTCCATAAAAGAAAATAAAGCAGGAACGAGATAAGAAATTACGCGCACCTAGTGTAAGAAATTAGAACCCCACAATCCAAAATGTCATAAAAAACAGAGGCACTCCTAGCGGCAGCTTTGCTAACCAACACCATTTTTAAGGTAAATACTATCAGGCTGTACTGTATGAAATGTCAGTTTTGGACTTGCCGATTTTCTTAAAATGTCTTGAAACTGCCGTGGCTCCTTACTTCAAGTTCTTTGGCATATTCCTAAGTGCTTTATGAGGGACAAGCTTCAACCCTTTCTTTCATGTGGTCATTGTCAAGCTTGATTTCAGGCCTTCCTCGCTCCCTGTTGTCAAGGTCAAAATTTCCACTTCGAAACCTGGAAAACCCCCGGTAAACAGTTCGTTCATTCACCGTTCCCTCCCCGAACGCCGTGTTAATGTTCATACACGCCTCAGCAGCGCTATGACCGAGCTTAAATTCATAACGAAAAATAATACGGATTTCCGTTGAAGTCATAATTTAAGTTTTATTTTTTTCTCAGAGGATCGTTCGCACAACACAGTACGCAAGTTACTGATTAAATAATAGGAATAAAAGAGCTTTAATTCTATATGAATAACAATGATGTTTGTAAATAATGAAATAAAAAAGGGAAAGGATTAAATCGCAAAGTAAACAAAACTGACATTTCATACGGTACACCCTGATATTCAAGCATATAAGTAATAAGTAAAAGTAACCCCCTCCCCTCATGATGAACAGATTTAGTTCATTTTTAAACCCCATCTTTCTTATTAGACACACAAGACGTATAGCGCGTCTCATTACAATGCAGGAGAAATTACGACCGTTATGAGCAAATTAGTTATTTGGGTCGGGAGTAAACCCCCCTCGTAATGAACCGATTTAGTTTACTTTTACAACACATTTTTCTCTTTATATGACAACAACGAATACCGAGTTTCGTTCAAATGAGGTTCCAAGGTATTCCATTCAATTTTTTAAAAGTAAATATATGCAATTTGAACAACCGATTTTTTCTATGAAACGTCGGAATATACGGATCACATCATCAGGTCACAAAGGAAAAAGAGGAAAGACTAGAAAAGAAAGCCAGGAAAATAGGAAAAGCGTAGAATTTATTAGATATCTTAATAAGGGAAATTATTATATACAATTTCCTATTGGAGAAACTACAAATAGATTTATTATTGTAGATAAGTAGGTCATGAGTTAAATGACGTAGTAAGAGATTAAGTTTCTAAACTGTATAATCGGTTGATTAAACCAATTACCAAGGCTGGTAGAAGTTGGGAATAATCTACAGAGTACATCTTCAAGGGCTTTAAACCTACCATTATCTTAGGGAAACCTGAGGACGCATATTTTCTACGGCCATTATCGACTACTTTTCATTTTCTCACTCTTTATTAGCACGCATAGTATTAATTGTCTTTGAGAACTGCTTGTTATTAAATATTTTATACTATTTAACCTTCATGTGCTCACGTGGGAGGTCAGGTGACCGCCTTTTTAGAATTTTGCGCCAGACCTATCCTCTAGTTGTACTCTCTCGTAATAGATTCCGCTAACATTAACTCAAATCACTCCTCTCTGCCTCTCAGTACGGGTCACAACAGGTCGGCGGTCAGTTCACAGCCTTGCGAGCGCTTACATCATTAGTTTTTATGCTCGTCTCCTACAGAATTTAGTTTTTTTTTTTTTTTTTTTTTTTTTTTTTTTTTTTTTTTTTTTTTTTTTTTTTTTTTTTTTTTTTTTTTTTTTTTTTTCTTTTTTCTCATTCCCTTATAATTTTTCAGTTTCATAGACTATTCCTATGCTCTATTGTTTGTGCATTACTTCATCTAATTTTTTCATTTCACAAATGCTGTTTTTCTCTCATTTCATTCAAAGAACTTCCCAATAGCAAAAGTATGGTATCAATTTTTTTTTTTTTTTCAGAAGAAAACAACGATACCTTACAAATGATGAGATACCTCGAATCTTGGAAGAATTGTATAAGGAGGATGCAGAGGTGCAAGTCCATGAGGAATCCATAGATGGTGACATTTCTAAAGACCCAGATTACGAACATGAGAGGATTGGACATGATATACATGAAAGTGACTCAATAGATTGATTAGGAAAACGCAGATGAAAATGGCATGAGAAAAAAGAAAAAAGAACGTCTCCCCGAATTCGTGACAGTAAAGAGAAATGCAATATCATTTGGGTATTTAATTCCGTCTTTGTGTTCATCTGTATATTTCATCGCTAAATAAATCATTTTGATAAAGATGAGTTTACAATATTGTGTAAGAGATTCGATTTCAATATTATAGGAAAATTTCGGCTTTAAAATAAAAAAAAAAGTCAAGAGATTGATGAAAAATCTTCGGCGGTTGGACGACCACCCACGCGAGCTTGACCGACTCCGTCTTGAGCGAGCGCATGAAGGTTAATATTAAGTTGAGAAATAGTCTGTTTGGTATTACCTTGCAAAGGCATTTCGACTATATCTAGATTAACAGGTCATATGTAAAGCACACATCCCTTTGTATAGGGCATTGCCCTAAAACCAAGTGTATACATAAATAAAACAAATAAAATAAATAAAAATACATATACATACGTACACAAATAATGCTAAAATGCCACTAAAGCTCTATTGATTCGTTGCATAATGCAAGTGATATTTTAATATTAGAGTCACGTATTGAATAATAGAGGATACAGAGATTATTAGCCTATTCATGCCTCAAGCCATTTTGCAATGTAGAGCTCACGCATGCGTACTCTGTCAAAAAACGCCCACGACAAAAGGAAGTCATTAATCCTATTTAGGGCACGGATATGCTTGCTTCCACCACAAAAACAGCTAATCCTTAAAAAACGCACTATTTGATCACTAAAATAAAATATAATTCACGGATATATGTGGAAGTTTTCTTCTAAAAAAATGCTTAATACCTTGTAGTAGGAGAGCTGGTAACGCACTTTTCATAAACTGTTTTATTCACCCTGAAATTTTGCTATAGTGCATCTCCTGGGAAGATAAGAAGGTAAATATGAGTTGGCTAGACTTAGCGTGGAATCCCAGGTACTGCGCATAGGGGAAAGGTGCACAAAAATAATGCCCAAAAATAGTGTTTTATTCAGAAGCCTACTATCATTAATGTAAAAAAAAAATTGCAAATTAAGGCAATTATACAATGAATTATAAATAAGGTAGACACTTTTAAGGGGGTTAAAATGTCAATTAAAAAAAATTACGTAGTTTTTTTTAATGATAAATAAAGTGCTTTATTCCCGCTGTGATTTAAACAGCGTCTTGAATAAACAAAATTAAAAGTGATTACAAAAGGGCAGACACTTTTTGTGGGGTTTAATCATCAGGAATCATGAAAATAAATAATGCCTGTGATAGATTGCAATACACTGCTTGTAAGAGTGAGTGTGAGCACCGATCATCTGGGCATAGTGGTTGTTCTCTGCGTTCTCACAATAAAAGTCCGACTCGCAGGAGCTGCTTCATCTTAGCGCGGTTCCTGTTCATATCCCTATTGTCATTTGAAAAGGTTAGAATAGAAACAGATAATATTTTCCTCAGCCTTTGATCAAAGGGCTTTATGACTTTACCTGGTCGGGTCCGCCTGACCCTAGAATCCTCTTCTACCGATACTTCATTTCATACGTTTCAATGAATTGGAAAATATCAACATTTTTCACATATTCCTGTGTTCTTTTACTATAGTAATAATTCTACAAATAAAATCAATTAAAAAATAAAATAAAAACCAACAGCATGAAGGCAATTGAAAATATTCAAAAGACGTCATCGAATCTCTTTCTCTTGGCAAGCTATATTTCTAACAATGAATTGTTTTTCTTATTTTGCCTAATCTGTTTTATTGTCAAATACATTATCCAACTATAAGCAATTAAAAAATAGCAAAGAATAAAAACAGCCAAAAAGGACCGTTCGAATAAACGAAATCAATTACTTCAAAGTTTAAGCACTTATTTCTCCGATTGACATCACCTAATCAAAAATTGTTTCAGAATCTTTTTTGTAGAGAATTTATAAAGCTTTCAAATAATTTCTATCCACTTATCACAATTTCCCAACCGTCTTCGAGATATTAATGAAATTATACGACGTTCCCAAAACTTTTCATGTCTGTTAATAAAATATTTTATTCTAACCCTTCCTTAACTCCAAACGTAACCAAAAGTTTAAGATGTTAGTTTTGATGAAATTCAAACATGCAAAAAATCTTTCAACTGAATCCCATGATTCTAAGTAACCAAACCAAAAACTTGATTTATCAACTTTTTTCCGATTTTCTCAGAAACGGTTAAAGCTATCGCCTTAAAAATGGTTTCATTCGTTTTACTAGCCCAAGAAGCCTATAAAACGAGTACTTACACGCATATGAACTCAAAAACGTAAGCGTTACGATTTTTTGCGCGAATTTCGCCCCAAACGCCATCTTCCAGTGGGCGGATTTTGCTGGTTAACGACGTTGACCTTTCAAATTGGACGACGGATTTTTGTACCAAATTTCATCAGAATCGGACCATTAGGGACGCCAGAAATCCGCGAACAGGCAAATATATATATATATATATATATATATATATATATATTAATTCTGGTGAATGATGACCCGATATATATTTTTTCACTTTTTCTTGTTTCTTTTTCTGGCAGGGGGTCAATAAAGTAGTACACACTTATTCCTTTAACTACTTTATTTTGTATGTTTCGCCCGACATGTTTCGTGCCTTTTCGCACCTCTTCAGGGGCTTTCCTATTCAACAATAATTTTTGTAAATCTCAAACTTATAATTTTTGTATACCAATAGTATATCTATCCTTTCATTAAATAAATTTACATATGAACATATAATATTTTATCTTAATCTTAATCCTACCTTATCAGGAAGTCCTCTCGTCGTGTTGTCTAGCTTGAGTCAGGCGTAATACTGAAAAATCATCTGTGGTAATGAATATGGCTGGTTTGTATCGATTTTTTAGCTATTTCAAAGGTATCGATTATTGGTAAAAAGGTTTTCGTGAGATTTAATTTATAATCCAACTACTAGTATAAAAAATAAGGTTATTAAATATTTGGACAAGTTGGTACACAAACACTATTTAAATAAATTTGACAAAACCAAATTAGTTAATCATAATTGTTTGACCCCCTTAATTTATGGACTTATTAAATTGCACAAAACAGATATGCCTTTACGGCCGATTATCAGTGGCTGCGAATCCCCAATACAAAAATTAGCAAAAATGTTAGCAAACGATTTAAAACCATTTAGTGAAGATAACACTTTCGATATTATCAATGTGACGCATCTTATTGATAATTTAAAGAATGCTAAGATTTTACCAGGTTTTAAATTAGTTTCATTTGACGTTGTTAACATGTTTCCAAACATTCCGGTAGATTTGGCAATAAAAATCATTAGTAATAATTGGACGCAGATTGAAAAACATTCTAAGATCAAAAATAAAGAGTTATTTATTGAAGGAATCAGTTTATGTTGTAAATTCGGGTACTTTCAATTCAATAAAAAGATATATAAGCAACTGTACGGAATTCAGATGGGAAACCCGCTCTCAATTGCTGTTAGTGGAATAGTGATGAATTGGATTCTTAATGAAATCATTTCAGAGGTTCCAATTAAGATTCAATTTTTGTACAGATATGTAGACGATCTTATTTTATGTGTAAAGGAAGAGGAAGTGGATAAACTTTTAGAAACTTTTAACAACAAATATAATAATATACAATTTACCAAAGAGTTGGAAGCTGATAAAAGATTAAACTTTTTAGACATGGAACTAATCAGAAATGTGGATAATTTTATTGAATACAAATGGAAACCAAAGACGTATCATTCAACAAGAATGATTAATTTTTATTCCAATCACCCGCTTAATTTTAAAAAGAATGTTTTATACAATCGGACATTATCAGCTCTGCATAGAACTTCCTCTAAGTATTTTTGCGAAATAAAAAATAAATTGCGAAAAATGTTTAAAGAAAACAACTATCCTAGAGCATTAATAGAGCAGCAAATAAAAAGGGCAGAGAAACGTATATTGTACACAAAAAGACCAACTGAACTTCCGAATAAGCAAGACAAATATAAATTTAAACCTGAAATTTTTAGCATATCTGACGACTTTTTTAATGACATAGAATGCAGAAGGAAAAGAAAAAATTCTGATACTATCATAGCATCAAAATCACCTAAAAAAATTAAATTAGTTTCAGATTTGCCTAATAAAGATACTGAAAATAAAAACAAGCGCAAACGAGATCAAAACGATAATCCTCCTGAATCACAGAAAAAGCAAAAGTTATTACAGACAAGTATTCAAAAATTCTTTATGAAAAATACGAATTTAAATAAGCAAATACCTTTGAATGAGCATTTATTTCTACAAAAGAGAAAACAGGTTATAATAAAAGCAAATGACAAAGATTTGAATGAAATAAATCGATATTTTACTTTTCATTACCATCCTTCAATAGCCAATAGACTTAAACAAATATGTAAAGACGTAGGTAAAATAAGTTGGAAATATGGTAACAAAATTGAAAATAGTTTTAGCAACATTAAGGACAAAATTAAACCAATTAGTACAAAGAACAATATATACAAAATTCGATGTAACGATTGCAACGCATGCTACATTGGGGAATCGGCACAGCTTTTGCAAAAGAGAATTGTGCAACACGCAAAAAGCATTGACACAAACGAAAACAGGACAAACAGGACAACATTGACAGAACACGCACTAACTTTAAAACATAACTTTAATTTTAGGGACGTTCACATTTTAAATAAAGAAAGGAACACACTAAAAAGAAAAATCAAAGAAAATATCTATATAATTAAAAATTCAAACACCGCCATAAATAAAAAAAACAGATTTAAAGAATGTGGCACCAAATTTTTCATAGCATTATAAATTAAATCTCACGAAAACCTTTTTACCAATAATCGATACCTTTGAAATAGCTAAAAAATCGATACAAACCAGCCATATTCATTACCACAGATGATTTTTCAGTATTACGCCTGACTCAAGCTAGACAACACGACGAGAGGACTTCCTGATAAGGTAGGATTAAGATTAAGATAAAATATTATATGTTCATATGTAAATTTATTTAAGGAAAGGATAGATATACTATTGGTATACAAAAATTATAAGTTTGAGATTTACTAAAATTATTGTTGAATAGGAAAGCCCCTGAGGAGGTGCGAAAAGGCACGAAACATGTCGGGCGAAACATACAAAATAAAGTAGTTAAAGGAATAAGTGTGTACTACTTTATTGACCCCCTGCCAGAAAAAGAAACAAGAAAAAGTGAATATATATATATATATATATATATATATATATATACAAATTT
>OX328123.1:65889596-66109596 GCA_946811695.1 Gonocerus acuteangulatus
TATAATGTGAATAACTTTTTATTCGTATATTTTAATGTGATTTTTTTTTGTAATCACTTGATTTTTTGTAAATATTCACATTTTTTGTGATTATTTACAATTTTTTCTGTGAATTTATTTTTATTCGCAGAAAAATTTGCGAATAAAATTGTATTTATATTTAATATATGTGAATAAAATGAAATTCGTATTCACACTTATGAATACGAATTTATTTATATTCGTATTCACACTTATGAATACGAATTTATTTATATTCGTATTCACAAATATATGAAGTACGAATTTATTTATATTCGTATTCACAAATATATGAAGTACGAATAAATTCGTATTTTTATTTATAAATAAAATTATGCCCATCTCTGGTTTGAAGTATGGTCCCATTCCAAAGGGAAAAGCCGTCCTGTCTAATTTTCTGTTGTTTCTGTTTTTAACGTAAACTTATTTGAATAAGAGAGGATTTCTCAAAAACAGTTCAATATAATTAAATTCTAAATATCCGATCATAAAATAGACAAAAATTTGAGAAAACACTGGTTTACTTCACTAAAGCCGTTGATAGAAGATACTTTCTGGGCGTCTAATAACGGACTTTCGTGTTTCTCGATTTATCAGAGGTTTCGCGCCAATTGTTTCGGGAAAATTCTACACATAGCAAGCATTAAATCCCTGCAAGTGAAGTGGAAGTTTATTGAGAGATAGGTTGAACGATTGACTCCATTTTGTCAAAAAATGAAGAATGTAGTTGGTGTTAAATAGCTTGAATTTTGTAGTATGGAAGACTCATTTTTTATGGGCCAATCTGAGGGAATCCATTGTCCAGTCCGGATATCCAACTGTATCCAGGAATGAGGATTAACATGAGGCCAAGTACGCGAGTATTAAATATTCCCATACTGTGAGAATATCACAGGCTCAGTATCAGTTCAAAGTTAACGTGTTGCGGAATTTCGGACCAATAACTTCTTCAGCCAATGACACACACACACACACACACGCACACACACACAGACAGACAGACATACCCACACGAATTTGAACCATCGATGGCCTACGGGTTTTGGAAACCTGGATGTGCGTTATCGGGTTATCGTCGTTAACCGTTTTTTTCTACACAAGGGAAGAAAGAAAAGGCGCTAAAACATTGTGTTTTTTTTTTTCTATTTTTATTATTAAGTAGGTAGATTAAAGAAAACAAAATTACTAGGCTTTATATATTTATTGTATTGATGTCAGTTAATTTAAAGACATTTTTTACTGTTATATGGCGGGGAACTAATAATTATGATGAGGAATATGCTTAGTTTACGCAGCTCCTACATGGTGCGCTTATTATTTATAACTAGCTGTTACCCGGTGTGCAATGCTACACCTACTTTATATTAAATATCTGTAGCCGGGCTTACCATGCTACACATGCTTCATATTAAATAGTTGTAACCCAGCTTCCATGGTACGCCTACTTTATATTATATATTTAAAAAAATTAATGATTATATTATATTTGTCCAAATTATGAGAATATAAGATAATAAATTGAGAACTCGGCTGAAAAATTTACTTTCCATTTTTTTTAAGAGAAAGTGGGGTGGAAAATAAATTAATCCTTATTTTTTAAAAAGTACCCTTATTTTAAAAAGTACCCTTACTTTTAAAATGGTATTACAATTAAATGATTCCAAATAATTTAATTGCAATACCGTTTTAAAGAAAATCCAAACCAAACTCCCTGTGTTTAATTTTTTTAAAGAAAAAAAAATATGTGGTCCATAAATAAATATTCATAAAAAATAGCAATACAAATGAGGCATTTAATTAAGGTTATGATTAGTTATAAGTTGTAATAACCTACAACTGAAACTATATTCTTTATTTTCATTGATTTTTTTTTAAATATAATATTTATTTATTTTAAGGGCTTCGCATCTAAAGCTAAAACCTCAACCTTGCGCAAATATAATATTAATATGTTATATTGTTTACCTGTTCATGTAATAATCCGTAACTGAGTTTTTTTTATGAATGAAAAAGTAGGTAAGTCGTGCAGGGTGTATGTTATTTATGCCAAAAGGAAAGTTTTAAAAACATAGTTTGTTAATAGTCCTTTCTATTAAAGCTTCTGTTTCAAATTTTATGGTTCATGGGCTCTTCTATAAGGATAGTCCTTCTATCATAGGAAATAGGGGCCTCTAAGAATAAAAACAAATTTAAGATATTTTTCTTGCAGTTATGGACAACAATGAATTAAAGGTATTTGGGAATTTCAATAACGACATTGACTTGGCGAGCACTTCTTCTTAGAAGGAGGGGCAACACTGGAAAGAAAATGCCGATTTCTGACTATAAACTCTTCTGTATATGACAGTTTCGAACTCGTTACTTCCAAACTATGAATCCTAGAAGATTTTGAGCTAGCCTACGAGATTTCCCGGATCAAGACGTATCTATGTGCGAAGTTTGGTCAATATCAGTCAAACGGTGTGGATTTGTATAAGGAACAAACAAACAGAAAAACAGAAAAACAGACACGTGATTTTTATATATATAGATTATAAAAAAAGTATACTTATGTAGTAAGTAATTATTGCTTTGCTTCTTTATATTATTTTAAGAATACAGATGTCATCTAGGCTGATGTATATTTTTTCAATCAAAAAGTATATTTTCATCACTCTGAATAGAAGAATAGAAATCTTACAGAGCCAGACAAGCAGAGAACCATTTGCACGATTACTTTAAGGTGGCGTCTTAACCACTGTCCTAGTATTCCCAGTTGGTGTCTTAACCACTGTCCTAGTATTCCCAGTTGGTGTCTTAACCACTGTCCTAGTATTCCCAGTTGGTGTCTTAACCACTGTCCTAGCATTCCCAATTGAGTTACTCAGAAGAATGTATAAAATGATTATTCTTTGTATATCAGGAAAGTGAAAAATAATTACAGTGGAGATTTGAAGTGCAGTATACAATGCGAAGACGGCTAGAAAATGAGCTCTCACTCCTAAGAAAATATAAACTGAGCACACACCTCAGCAAAATAAAGATGACAATACAAACAAATGTTTTGCTCTTTTATTTAGTTTTATTTTTAGGGGGTGTTTCCATCAATCAGGTTATGTGGTTCCCATGAAGGTAATACTGCTTTTTATTGGTAAATTTATTAAAGGAATTCAACTGCAAAATGTGAGTTTTATATTACATTATTTTTATTAACATAATTGAAATTAAAAAGATCTAGATCACCAAGGTTCGGGCATATGTTGAATAAAATTACATTTTATGACTAAAATGTCATTGCTGGTATTGGCAAATAAGTACTTTGACTCTGGAGTTACCCCCCCCCCTCAACATGGACCGATTTCGTTGGTTAACGAACTCGTTCAACCGTTTGATGGAAGAATACTACATTCCAAGTTTCGTGGCGAAATAACAAAAACTCTGGCCTTTATCGTGTTAACGGACACATATATAACTATATATATATATATATCTGATTATTTATTGGCGTAATCGAACTTCACATTTTATAACTAATCAACGGGAAAATGAGATATCCTTTAATGAACTAATTCGTCTTTTTACAACACCAACTATTCTATAGAAAGCGTCAATTAAAGATCAATAATTATCTTAACTTGGCCTTCTTATAATACATTGTCATCTAATTTAATAACACAGCTACAGATTTTACATTTCATCACCATTTTACGTTTTACAGCTTCAACACAAGGTCCCCAAAAAAATATAATGTGGGATAAGTTACATTTTAAACTTCAAATGATGAAGTTTCATTGAATGCTTGCTACAAATTTAGATTCTAAAAATAACCACCATGCTGAATTAAATTTACATAAAATATAACTAAGGGCTAAGATAGTATCATTTAGACAGTCGTTAATTGTGGCTAACTTAGTAATTTAGAAGGCAATGTAGATTTTTAGAAGTGAATAATGTTATTAAAAAGAAGTTTGTTTAATTAGCACCATTGCGGCTTGGGTTGACTAATTACCATCAGTACTTACCAAACGATTATCAACTTTTAGATATTCTCAAGTAGAGTTGAAAATATTGCCATAAACTATGATATTCCAATCCACACGTCAAACCTATGTAGCAACTGAACCAGGGGGCCTTTTAACGTAACAGGTTAGACCGCAAAGTTTGTTGTGAATGTCACCCAAAAGAACGAGTGTACCGGAAGGCGTATTGGTTAACGAATATGAACTTCCGTTTTTAGACAAAGCTTTTTTTTTTCTTTTTTTTTTTTTTTTTTACAGAATTTCATCAAAATCGGACTATTTTGATAGATATGAACAGATCAATTTTGTAGTTATGTTCTTTCAATCCGAAATGACATGTTTTTCCTTTTTTGGTTATCTTATACATTACCTTTAGCACTATGCTAATTGCTGCTATATATTTCTGGCTTATTCTAGTATAATTTTCTTATCCTGATTTGTAAAAAACACATTTTCCATTCGCTGATTTACTTTTTAGAAGGAATTTTCTAGGTGTACTTGGTGTTACATATTAGTTTTACTGTATCTTGTAATTTGGCGCGCATTAAATAGTAACAAGAATATCGAAGCATTAAAAACGTTTTTATCTAGTTTATTCCGACATTTACACAGGTCCACAAAAAAAAAAAAAAAAGAAGTGGTTTGTGCTGGGTATCGGACACATTTTTTATGACGTATTTTTTACCGCTGAACACGAATCTGAAGCCATAATTGGGGGTTATTCAGCAAAAAACGGAGAAAAATGAAAAAATCTATAAAAGTAAGGATTTAATGGTTTTTTAACTATGGTATAATCAATTTGCAGTTTCTGCCCATACTTAGGCCTGGGAAGGTATGAGGGTTATCACCCATAGGGCGGCTGACTCACCTGCGATCGGGGCAGGCATTCTAGCGTGCGGGGATTATTTATTTTTATAGATTGTAATGCTTCTTCTAATAATTACAATTTTGCCGGAACTTCTAGTTCTCGTGACGATCACGAATTTTCTAAAAATCCCAATCACTTTTGCTACGTTTGTACAAAATAGATCGGGATAAAAAATACAAAGAAACTCACAGATCGACTTGTGACTTTGTATGAAGAGTGTTTCGATATGAAACTTTGTCTTGACTCAAAAAATTGGATACCCAGTTTGTGGATACCGATTTGGAAAACACCAAAACAAGGAGAAACTCAAATTCAAAACTCCAGCCATATGGAAGAAGCCTCTTAGTGCAAATGATTGCTACTTTTGCACAATAAATTTGGAGACTGCGAGCCGAATTCATAAGGACAAAATTTCGTATTCTTCTGTATCAAGTGTGCAACAACCTGTCACAAACTTTATAGAAGGTTCAGAAGATTATACGTCACAAGGCAGCCTGACCAGTGGATTCGACACAATGGAAGTTTACGTCGATCCTGAGAACGGAGCTCTCATTAACGAAGAGACTGGTTCTGGCGGTGAACCCGATTTCAGTGAACCTGATGACAAAGTCTCTTCGAGCAGTGATGAAGAGTGCAGGCCGATTGGCGAAGAAAAAAAAACGAAAAATTTGACCAACAGGATCTAAATGATCTATTTAGAGAAGTTAAACTCTCGAAAGAAGCGGCTGAAATATTAGCTTCGAGTTTGAAAAGAAGAAATCCTTTAACAAAAGGTACTAAAGTTTCATTCTATCGGAATCGAGAGAAGGCTTTCCGTAAATATTTTGAAAAAGAAGAAGATTTGCTTTATTGTACTGATGTGAAAGGACTTGTAAATAAAACTATAAGGTTTTGATTTGTATCGATTTTTTTTTTTCATTTTTCTCCGTTTTTTGCTGAATAACCCCCAATTATGACTTCAGATTCGTGTTCAGCGGTAAAAAAATACGTCAGAAAAAATATGTCCGATACCCAACACAAACCACTTGTGGACCTGTGTTATAGATAGTTGACAAATCAGACTAGCAGATCGGATTGGGGACTGCATTCATCTAAACCAATAATACACTATTTATGAAAATATTTTTTTGTAAAAATTGGTGAGTTTAGGCTTGCCTCAGCGGTCTATTTATTTTATTTCATTTAATTTATTTTATTCGAAATCTTCGAAAATATAGGTAGTGAATTAATTCAAAAGGTTCTGGAAAAGAAGTTTATTATATATCAAACAATAAATCCGACTTACAAGAAAGAAAAGCACGGCCATAAGTTTCAGTAAGTCAAGATTTTTGCGAAATCAACTACAGGCTGATGAAAAAAAAAATTATTTACCTAAAAAGTACTTTTCGAGTCGTCCAATCTCGTAAGAGTGCAATATATTTATTATTAAATGAATCTAAGAAGTAAAATAAACCTAAAAGGTACAAAAGAAAAATTCCTTTAAGGATGGATATTTTCCCTTTAAAGTGATGTGTTCAAAACTTTGTACACTGTAGTTCTAAATGAACCCAGTTGAATTTACTCCCACGCGCTTTTCTCCAAATTGTAAAATATTTTATTATTAAAAACAGGACAATTAAATATTCCTGAAACGGTTAGAACATTCTGCCGTGAAGTTCTTCCATTATTGCCAGCTCCTTTAAAGAATATTTTAGTCCCGTTGTCAGGGAACTCACGCTAATAGAAGAAGTTCGTCACAAGGAATTTTCTCAGAAAGCCTTTTATTCAAAAGAATGAGAAGAGGGGTCTCTCTTTACTCTTTCTTACTCGCCTTCTCTATCTGGTGTACAACATTTAAATGAAGATTTTTCCTCTACCAAAACATATTGAGAAGTTACGGGGATTTGGATTCTAGAAAACGTGGTTTTTAGATCCAGCGCTTACAGAAAGCATTTCCGAAGCCATGTTGATAGGAACTTTTAGCGCGGTTCCTCCCTCCTTCCATAGGGACGAACCCCGCTTATAAGGTTGACCTCATGACGCAATCCGGAAGTGCCGACTAGAAAAGTTTGCGTTTCAGAACCCCTAGAGACCGAAAATAACGGTGGTTCAAATATATCAATATTTGTCTGTTCGCGCCCTGGAGGTCTCAAAAATGGTCCAATTTTGATGAAATTTGGTGCATAAATCTTTCGTCCAATTTGAAAGGCCAAGTTCGTTAACCAGCAAAATCTGCCCACAGGAACATGGTTTTTGAAGCGAAATTCGCGTGACAAAAATCGTTGCGCTTGCTTTTCATAAGCCTGCAAGTACTCGTTTTATAGGCTTCTTGGCATAGGAAAACGAATGAAACCATTTTTTAATGAGATAGCTTTAACCGTTTTCGAGAAAAGTGGCAAAATAATTTTTGAAATTCGTTTTTGGTTTGGGTACTTAGAATCATGGGATTCAGTTAAACAAATTTATGCATGTTTTAAATTCATTTAAACAAACATGATTAATAATACCAAACCCATGATTAAATTTTGGTTACTTTTGGAGTTAAGGAAGGATTAGAATAAAATATTTTATTAAAAGACATGAAAAGTTTTGGGGACTTCGTATACTTTTCCTTAATATCTCGAACACGGTTGGGAAATTTTGATACGCGGATAGGAACTATTTGAAAGCTTTATAAATTCTCCACAAAAAAGATTCTGAAACAATTTTTGATTAGGTGATGTCAATAAAAGAAATAAGTGCATAAAACTTCAAATACGTCTGTTTAGTTCTTATGAACGGGTTTTTGTCCTTCTTTTTGTAATTTTTTTCTCTTTTCCCTTAGTTTTTTGTTGGTTTTTAGTTTTGTAATTTCTTATGTTAGGAAAATGTATTTGTGTGTAAAACAGGATAGGTAAAATGAGACCAATTTTCTGTTGCTAGAAATAATGAAGTTATAGGAACTTCGTATACTTTCTTTAATATCTCGAAAACGGTTGAAAATCTTGGGAAGCGAAAGGTTACCATTCGAAAGCTTACTAAATGGTCTACAAAAAATGTCCTGAAGAAAGTTTTAAATAAGCGATGTCAATCGGAGAAATAAGTGCTTAAACTTTGAAGTAATTGATTTCGTTCATTCGAACGACTCTTTTTGTCTGTTTTTATTCCTTGTTATTTTTTGATTTCTTAAAGTTGGATAATGTATTTGACGATAAAACAGATTAAGTAAAATAAGAAAAACAATTCATTGTTAGAAATATAGCTTGCCAAGAGAAAGAGATTCGATGACGTCTTTTGAATATTTTCAATTGCCTTTATGCTGTTGGTTTTTTATTTTATTTTTTAATTGATTTTGTTTGTAGAATTATTACTATAGTAGAAGAACACAAGAAAATGTGAAAAATTTGGATATTTTTCAATGCATTGAAATGTACTAAATAAGTATCTCTAGAAGAGGATTCTGGGGTCTGGCGGACCCGACCAGGTAAAGTCATAAAGCCCTTTGAACAAAGGCCGAACCAAATATTATCCGTTTCTATTCTAAGCTTTTCAAATGACAAAAGGGATATGAACGCAACCGCGCTAAGATGATGCAGTTCCTGCGAGTCGGACTTTTTTGTTTTAAATTGTATTTATCAGTGAAGCTAGTATTTTAGTGAAAGGTATTGGTAATGAGTTTGGAGTGGCTGTGGAAATCAAGATGGCTGTGGCTACCCATGAATGCGTATACATAGGTTTGTTTTGAATTCTCCTATCTACATAACCTTCCTCATACTGCTACATCTGAAGTTATCATTATTTCTTATTTGATTGAAAGATTTATTCCTCGAGAGAATGGACTTTTATTTGCCATAAGGCACATATTTACAGTTGATTATAACAGTAAAACGAATTTGCTAGTAAAACAAGAAACCTAAAATGACAACGAATTTTCGGTTGTTTGGAATAGAGCCTTCTGAGCAGTAGTCGTAGAGTGAGTACGTTTTCAGTACATAATTGTATTGACTTATGAAAAAAATGAGGATAAAGTATTATCTGCTTCTGTGTAAGTTAGCTACTGTCAGTTTCCTGTTATTTGTGATGCTTAAACTATTCCATTTCTTCGAGATGTACGGAACCGCGCTAAGATGACGCAGTTCCTACGAGTCGGACTTTTTTGTTCATTGCAACAGTTTTGTGGCGGATGTTGTGCAGTGAAGGTCAAGGTGTAATGTGTCAAGTTAATTATTTAAAATAGTTACTGCCAAGCAGAAAGGACATAAAAAATAATATTTAAGCCAGATAAATTTAAAAAGGTTGAAATCAATTTTCTCTGACATAATGGACAGATTAAGTTTTTGGTTAATAAATGCCTTTCGTTGAGACAAATTGTTGCTCCATTTGGTTTGAATGTTTTTACAGTAAGTATATATGTTATAAAAAAAATACTCTTTATTGTTCTAAACATGTTGGAGGTCAACCAAGAAAAATCTCAGAAAGAAACAGCAAGTTACTAGTTCCACTGAATAGGATGGGCGAGATCGACGTTGCCAAAAATATACTTAGATCAGACACCTTCAAATTTTAGGTATATGAAGTAAGGGTTTAATAATTGTAATTATCGTAGAAATAGTATAATTGATAATAATAATAATATACAATGTTTAGTTTTTATGAGAAGAATTGCCAGGATGACAAGGCCTAAACTTAAAAGGTTTTAAAAAAGAGGATGCTAGAAATAACGTAAACAAAAGTATAAAATAATTGACATAGGGTTAAATTAATATAAATTATTTAGTAAGAGGGTTATTTTTTTTTGTAACACTTACTTCATTTTCCTTCTAGATATTGAAAATCGCCTGAAGGCGGAAACGTTGTAAAATGAATATATAAATAAAATACTTATTATAAGATCTCAGGAATGGATCAAAACAATTGTGCTTTTAAATTAGACTGACCTCAGAATTCCTTCCTTTGGGGGGGGGGGGGGGGTGGAAGGATAATTTTCTTAAAAAAGACAAAATATCGAATGTGCATTAAGTCATCTATAAGATAACAAACCAATTTTCACATTTGATACTTTGCATTTGTATCGACGATATTATTACTGAAGAAATTAGGATAAAAACCATCTTTCCTTAATGGAAGTCCTACATTGTTTATTTTATATTATTATTTTAATAAAATAAATCGAAGACATTTTTCTTTATATACTTTTTTAACCCTTTTAGACGATTAGCTAAGATATTTAGGCCGCGTTAGCCGAAAAGATCCCTACTAAAGAAACTTAATTGAATTACGCCACCCTATTTAGGATATTCTCACGGAACTTCAAGAATTACCTTCTGTATTTTTTCTTTTTAGGCATTTATAAATATGAATGGGAGCTAATAAGAATTTTATGCAGCACTCCCTAACGTGTTAGGTCTAAAAAATCCATTTTTTTTTAATTATATTCTAAAATTACGCATCCTTGTAAAAAGGGAGTCTCCCCGTGGTCCAATGGCTAACGCTAAAGATTCTCCCCCACCGATAAGCGCTTCTGCCCTGTGGTTGCTAATCGAAGCTGGTCCGTATGCTTCTTTTTAATTCTTCCGTCGTAAGAGTATGGAGCAGTTTTGTTCAATATCTTTCCTTTTGTAAACCCTTTCCCGTGTGTGTTCTGTATCCATACTTTCTCATTAACACCAAAATCTCGAGATTTAGACTTCCGGTCGTCATACAGCTTCTGCTTGACGAGTGTCTTGTCAATGTTTCGGGATGAATCAGGTTTTAGTAAATCAAATGAAGTTCTTAGTCTTCTACCATAAAGAACTTCTCCTGGTGTCCTACCGGTTGTTTGTTCAGACGAACCGGCAAGTAAAGAGTAACTGCTGCAGTCGTCTAACCGTAGGTTCAATAAATTCCCCCTTTTTGGATGGCCTGCATGTTCCACGTTTGAAGCGTCTGTTGAAAGCAAAGTACATAAAGTGGCTCCTGATGGTAATGGGAGACGAAAAGCAAGAACCCAATCCAGCCCAAATAATGGAACATCTTCGCCTTTTATAATATAGACGTGTAGCATTTTAGTTCGGTCAAAAGCTGTAACCTGTACTTTTGTTGCTCCTAATATCGTAACTGTATGCCCAGTGTATGCTGTCAGGTCGTTTGCTGACTTTAACTTAGGTGAGCCTAAAGCTTTCCAAATACATTCACTAATGATAGAGTGACATGCTCCAGGATCGTAAAGCATGTTAACAACTTTCTTATTTAACTTCACTTTAAGCATAACCTTAGACGCCTTAGTAATATTTTCTTTGAAAGAGTGAATGTTTGCTTCGAAAGATTGTGAACTGATGCTTTGTTCGTCTGAAGAACTGGAGTTAGATTTCGAACGAGCATTCAACCGAGGAGATAACGAGACCGCTCCTCGTTCAATAATAGCATTTCCTGAAACTATGCAAGCTTTTGCGAAATGATTAGGCCTTTGGCATGCCCTAAATTCACCCTCTTACTGTGTTTGTTACGGTTAACTTTGTTCACATGCCCTAAGCTAAGAGATTGCAATTGTTTTTGTTGTATGTCAATATTTTCTAAAAGCATCGCGGTTTTCTGGACGTCTGCGAAAGGCGCCGTTGCGGTAGAATGTAATATAATCAACCCTTAGCAACCAAAATTTTAAATGAAATCATTCGATTACAAAATTTAAACAAACACGTAACACTGGTATGGCTACCGGGGCACGTAGACATTAAACAAAGCACAGAAGTTGACATACAAGCCAAATTGGCAACCACACTACAGAACATAACAACAAGTGAAACAACTTACGAAGACCTAACGACATATTATACCAACCAAATACTTATTCAGTGGCAGACAGCATGGCACAACACTAAAGACAATAAACTACGACAGATTAAACAATGGCCAGAACAGTGGCAGAATGGCCATCCAGCAGAAGAGGAAACCGGAGAGAAGAGGTAGTTCTACCTCGACTCCGAATTGGCCATTCTCTACTTACTCACGGACACCTAATGACCAAACAAGACGCACCAACATGTAGACAATGTAACCAACTCCTAACTATAAGACATATACTTACAGACTGTCGAAGAAGAGAACAATTAAACATACCCACTGACCTTACAGAACTCTTGACCGATGGTAGCCATTATTTGAATCAGATATTTAAATACTTACAAACTACACATATATATCACACAATTTAACGAACTCATGAAAATGTTTACTCTGTCATTTTTTTTATAACTTCCTTATTTTTATTTTATTTTTTTATTTATTTTATATTTTTTATTTTATTTTTGGCTTTTAAATGTATTTGATACTTTTTCTGAAATTATATTTATTTCCTTTATGTTATGATTATGCATTATAATTTATTTAATAATATTATCTTTTTGTTCAAAGCTGACGTTTCCATATAGACTTAATAATTTGCTAGTCGCCTCCGTTGCGATCAAGCAGTAAATAAATAAATAAATAAAAAATTATTCAACTCCCGCTCCCAAAACTCATTATTAATGCCAATAATGAGCTGGCCCCTCATGTGCTCATCCAGAGTACTGTGAAATTCACAAGAAGAAGAAAAGCTTCTTAAATCGCCAATGAAATGTTGTACGGTCTCCCCCTCGTGCCTATACCTGTGAGCAAATTTTATACGCTCAGTAAGACGGTTATCTAATTTATAAAAACGCTGCTTTAGGACATCACTAATACTATCCAGACATTGTTTACTTACAACTTCTGGATAAAAATGGTCAACCAATACCTTGAAAGGTTCTGAACCCATATGAGATAGGAAAATATCTCTTTGTAAGGTGTCATCTGTAATCCCCGATGTTCTCACAGAGATCTTAAAGCGTTGGAGCCAGTTTTTAAGTTCTTCACCTTCAGATCTATTAAATGAGTTGAGTTAAGGGTAATTATGATTAATCGATCTTACCGTAGTCTGTATTGGTCCCTGAGAACTATAAGAAGATCACAAGACTGAGTGACAGTCTTCATCGATGTTTCTGTGTGTTCCTCTTCTCTTAGGCATTGCTTTGTGTATGTTTAAACTTTTCCCCCGTCGCCAATGTGAGAGATGCAACTGTTTAAGGCTTGAACAAGTTACTTATTATTTTGTGCATGAGAAGAAGTGGCCTAAAGTAGATTTGTATCACAGATGTAGGAATAAAAGTTAAAAACATATTGAAATAATTGAGCTGCATAAATGCTTCAAATTCAGGTTATGACATCTACGGTCCCGCTTAAGGAATTCACTGCATGTTGGACCATGACTAGCAACCGATAGATAGCTCGGCGCTAATGGCCCAGATGAAGACATGCCGAAAAAAAAAAAAAAAAATTAAAAAAACAAAATCTACTATAGATTTGTCAAATACCACTGACTCACTCACTGACCTATCATCGCCCAGCCCAAACCGCTCGACAGAAAATTTTGAAATTTTGCATGGACACTCCCTATATAACGTAGGCACTCACTAAGAAAGGATTTTTTGATATTCGATTTTTTAAGTATTTTTAGAGGGGTTTAAAGTTTGAGTTGGTTAGAGCAGGCAAGCCTAGGTAGCATGCGTTGCTAGGACGATAAAGAACAGCTGTTACCGTACATTATCTATTTCATAGTATTATTTTTAATTGAGGTTAAACTATGATGGAAAACCTTGAATTACTAGAAATAAACTGCAATTTTGATCGTCATAGCCTTTACGCCCTGGTAATGGTCCATCCGAGGTAATAATATCCCGAACCACTTGATACAAAAATTTGAAATTTTGCACGGACAATCCGTTTAGAATGTAAACACTCGCTAAGAAAGGTTTTTTTGATATTCAAATGTTTAAGTAACTTTAGGGGGGTTTGAATTATTAAGAAGTTCCTCATCGTCTCAAAAATGGCTCAATTTTGATGACATTTGGTACAAAAATCTTTCTTCTCATTTGAAAGGTCAAGTTTATTAACTAGCTGAATCTGTTTACTGGAACATGGTTTTTGGAGCAAAATTTGCGCGAAAAAATCGGAACGCTTACATTTCCGAGTCCATATGCTTGCAGGTACGAGGAATGAAACCATTTTTAAAGCGATTTCTGTAACCGTTTACGAGAAACATTGATAGAAATACTTTTCCAGACTAATTTCCTGTTTGGGTATTCAGAATCGATGGTTGGTTCACTTGAAACTTGTACCAGATATTTGGCATTCATCTAATCTAAGATATTTATACTTTGGTGTCGTTTGGAGGTAAGATGTATATGGAAAAAAATTGTATTAATGGTGATACAAAGTTTTCGGATCTGAGTATATTTTCTAAAAGATCTCAAAAACGGTTGGGGTATCGTAGTAAGTGGAAGGCGGCTATTCGAAAGTTTACTAAATTCTCTACAAAAAAGATTCTGTTGTAATGTTCGGTGGGGCGATGTCAATCGAAGAGATAAGTGCTTAAAACTTCAAAGGTGTTAGTTTTATTATTTTCAACGTGTATTTGTCTCTGTTTACCTAACTTTTTAAGTGGTTGTTGTATTTTTCTTTCTTTTTTTTTACTCCCCAACGGAAAGAAGCACGGTTACCGCCACATGGTGTTTCCTGGGTAACTTTAAAGTCCGTGCAATAATAAGCTGTACAAAATTATGTAGTAGCGTTAATTTTGATCATACCTTATTTAACGCATAAAAACTACTTCTGGCGCTAATGGCCAAGTTGTAGATGCGCCGTAAAAAAAAAAAAAAAAAAAAAAAAAAAAAAAAAAAAAAAAAAAAAAAAAAACTTATTGGCCGTGGCGAAGCACGGGTAGTCAGCTAGTACTATATACAATCAGAAAAATACTGGCAAAGAAATAGAAACCCTGTTGTGTATAGTGTTAACAGGCTTATTAATCATGTACGTATATGCTCGCAGGAGCTATGGAGAGAGGGAGAAAATGCGAAAAAAATAAAATAAAATAAATAATATCTTATGCAAATGTTTTTACTTTTAAGAGAAACAAATGAAACCTTATGTAACATGTTTCGAGGCCCTTTCTCGTGAAACGATTTTTATCATTTTCTGAAAACATTTTCTTTTCCCAAATGAATAACGTACATTCATTTTACTAGGAAGAAATTAATTTTCAAAAGTGAATCATACAAATAATTCATATCGAGAAAAATACATTTTGCTCAGAGCAGTTGCATAACAAATAAATGGGTCAGAGAAAATGGCCAGCCAGACTAACTGACGGGTCAGTGAGGGCACGGCCCGCATTAAATAGTCCACATGTCAGGGGCCAATAGTAATTAAACCCCAAATAACTGACCCATTTGACAAAAACAGAGTTAATTAAGATTAATTTACCATTCCTTATATTTTAGCACAACAAAATATACAAAAATAAAACGGAAAAAGTTAATTTGTTCATTCAAATTGCTATTTATATTCTCAGTGAAATTAAACTAATATGCTAATTGCATAAAATTCGTTATTTGAGCTCCTTAAACCTACAATAAACTAAAATAAGCTTATCTCTATAATGTTGTTTTTAAAAGCTGATTTAAAAAAAAACATTAAACATATAATGGCTTCAATTATATATCAGTCACTCAAATTTTCTCTTAAATCTAATATGTCTGGAACGTAACTTAACTCGCCTCTTCTATACTCTCAATTTAATGAAAAACAATTCCTATTTTAATTTAATGTAAAAGAATGAAATCATTATCATTGTATGACATACAATGTCAAATCGTCTATTTGAACTAACTAGACATATCATCATAATAAACATATCATCGATACAAATAAAAGGTAAGTGAAAATCACCACTTTGCAGAGAGAAAAAACTTTTATTCATTACTTTACTTTTGGAGAGTCAAATAGTCGGCAGAGTAATTTTAATATACAATTATTTAGCTATCTATTATTTTTGTTTTACAAAAAACGTAAAAAACAAATTATTTTTGGTGAATGTACAGTTACAATGCTAATTATCTCTAATACTACTTTAGGGGAAAAAGTGCTTTATAAATAAACATTTTTCAATAATATTCAAAGATATATTAACATAGATATGCATTCATATGTGCAATATAGAACATAGGCGTATATAAGGGGGGCTGAGAGGGCTGCAGCTCCCCCCCCCCGTAATTTTGATTTGATCGGTAAAAATTACATAAAACCCTTTAACGCATTACATCATTCATAAAACGCATAAGATCATTTAGTTCATAAAACATATTCTATTTTGGGTGTAATAGCGTTTAAGTTGGCTAAAACTCTTCGAAGATCTAAATTGTTAGTATTCCATACACCGGAAATGGTCTCAGCCCCCCCCCCCGAAATTTACTCAGCCCCCTCCGAAATTATTTTCTATATACGCCCATGATATAGAATCATATTTGTGCATGCATAACACATATGTGGGTGTGTATACGTCATACTGTTTATATCTCTAATTGTATTGTTATATTGTTAATCTGTAAATATTGTCTCAAAGCATTAATTATTAAATTTTAACCCGCTACTACCTACAATGAATCACAGCGCTGTGGTATAGGTGCTATCGCTTAGATTGCAAAGCAGTGACTAAATAAATAAATAAAAGCTAATTAAACTATAAAAACACAACAACAAAAAATAATCAGATAAACTCCTTCATCCAATGGACCAATATTCATTGTATAAGCATAAAACGTTAATTAGCAATTTTGGTTGTTGTCGATATATAACACAAATTACGTCAGCTGGGAGCATATTAATCACTCACAGTCCGGAGAAAACCCCCACATCCAATAAATCAACGAATTTCATAATGCACATCAATCATTTGTTTATGCAAGATTGGTTGTAACCTAACAAACAATATCGTGTGTTAGTATACAAAAAGTCCGAACCCGCAGGACCTGCGTCATCTTAGCGCAGTTCCGTTCCTTTCAATGAATAGGAGGAGCATTTATTTATACGTTTTCATCGTTCGTGAAAAACATACAATGAAATCTCAAAGAAAAGTAATATAAGATTTTAAGCGTCGCAACAGGAAACTGATTGTACCCTAAACGGAAATTACCCAAAACGAAAATTAGTTTGGAAACATAGTTGTATCAATTTCTCTCGTAAGCGGTTATAGATATCGCTTTAAAAAAGGTTTAATTCGTTTTCCTAGGTTAAGTAACCTCTAAAACAAATATGTGCAAGCATATGAAATCGAAAACGTAAACGTTACGATTTATTTCGCACGAATTTCACTCCGTAAATCTTGTTCTGCTAGTTAACGAACTAGATCTTGCAAATTAAACGAAAGAGTTTTGTACCAAATTTCATAAAAATCGGACCATTTTTGAGTCGGTAAGAGAGCGAACAGACAAATATAAATATATATATACCTTTGAGATCATTTTTGGAGAAACGGTGTTCAAATGGAACAATTTCCGCTTAGTTTATTGTCAATTTCCTGTAATAGCGCCTAAGGTCATTCTCTCCTTTGAGATTTCATTTTAACTTTTACATCTGTCTTCATCTTTCACAAAAGATTACTACAAAACATTAACTGTTTCTACTTCTGACTACATGTTGGCAGTTTATCAAACTTACGTAAGGAAATCAAATTTCCAGATACAACCGAAACTATATCCGCAAACACGCAGTTGTTTCTACTTTAACCATCGTGGACATCGTTCCTCCCACACTTTTGAAAAGTTCTAATTTTAGTGGGAATCTTACACCTTGCCTTTAGTAGGACTCCTGAAGTTTTAGTTTTTATCCTTACGGGTATCGGGCGACCTATTGAAAAGTTACTACTTGCTTCTAGCTAGAAAGAAGAATAGCACTATCAGACTCTGAACTAGTGAGGTTTATTTCCTTTGGCCGCTTTCGGACGGTTGTGACAAATCTATCCTAACCTACCACTACACATTTCCCTTCCGTATATCAGAAATTTCGATTTAATTAGTCGCTCGTTCCACGTCAAATGCAGGTGCCTCCTAAGGCACTATCCTAGTTCTCCTCGTGTATTCCAATTTCAACTAAGCGTTAAATACAGCCCCGTCTTCTGATAGTACCGTATTTGTGTCTGCTTCACCTTACCCCAAGGCGGTTCTAAGCTACTGGAAACACATCTTGAAATTTTGATTGAATTCGATTAAGGGGTAACTTATATTTTTTCAAATTTTTTGATGGTCTAAAATTCTTCCTAAACTAATCAAAAATGATATCCAAGAGTGTTCAAGTGAAGAAAATATTTTTTAAATGGGGACAATATAAAATTTCCCAAGTGAAGTCCCTATGCCGAGTAAACGCGATACTGATTTGAAGATACTTTCTTGAGCGAGCTTCGACTGGTCCCTTTTTTATTGCATATTTTGGTCCTTCCTCAATACTTTTGAAAATTAAAACCCATTTTTTCTATCTTTATTACAAGAAAGTCTAAAAAAAAATTAAATAGGAATAAAATGAACATTTCAGAACATTAAACATTAAAGACGTTTTCTCAAAACTATGTTTTTCAAATCGGGCGATACTCTCGCGTCTTCAATTTTAGCCCGATCAACATCAAATTTTAACTGTAGCTTCTTAATGATATTTGCTAGGATTTCTTAGATTCATTGCATTATAACGATTTTAGAACCGATTTTCATCAGATTTCTTAATAGAAATTAAATAATTGGTGACCATTTTCGTACAAATTAATATTTCTTAAAAATACTAGATTTACTCTTCTTCTTTCAAAATAATTTTAGTTGTTCGTTTTAGATTAAAAATTGCCGCCTGGAGACTATCGCTTGTGAAAAAAGAGGTTTTCCGTTCCTCAGACACAGCGCCGCTATTTTTTTTCGATGAATTAAAACTTTTTTTTTTTTGATACTTTAACATCGCTTTTAAAACGTCTGATATAAAAAATTAAAAAATATTGATTTATTTTTTATTTATGACACAGAAAATGACTTTGATTTAAACTTAAATGTAATATACAGGTGAGCCCCAATAAGTGCAAACATTTATGTGAACCCTGATTAACGTAAACATGGGGACTCTAAGAAAGGAACATCATAGAGAGAAAAGTCCGATTCGCAGGAACTGCGTCATCTTAGCGCGGTTCCGTTCTTATCTCTAGTGTTTATGAAGGCATAGAATAGAAACAGTTATTACTTTATTTAGATCAATAGCGAAACAGCTATCCAAATGAAATCTCAAACAAACCAGTCTTGAAAGGTCTTGATTTACAATCTTACCTGTATGGGTCAGCTATACCATAAGTCGGGCAGAAAGGCCTCCGCTCAGAGGCATTTGGAAAGCCTTGGGATCTCTCTCTTTGAACGCTACATTTCTAACAATAAATTGATCTTCTTATTTTACTTAATCTGTTTTATTGTCAAATACATTATCTGACTATAAGCAATTTAAAAATAACAAGGAATAAAACAGACAAAAAGAACAGTTCGAATAAGCGAAATCAATTACTTTAAAGTTTTAAGCACTTATTTCTCCGATTGACATCGCCTAATCAAAACTTTCATCAGAACCATTTTTGTAGAGCATTTAGTGAGCTTTCTAATGAACATCTTCCGTTTCCCAAGATTCTCAACCTTTTTCGAGATATTAAGGAAAGTATACAAAGTTACCAAAACTTTTTATGTCTGTTAATAAAATATTTTATTCTAACCCTTCCTAAACTCCAAACGTAACAAAAATTTCATCATATTAGTTTTAATGAATGTAGAACATGCAGAAAATGTTTCAACTGAATCCCATAATTCTAAGTACCAAAATCAAAGAGAAAAAGAACAGTTCGAATAAGCGAAATCAATTACTTTAAAGTTTGATGCACTTATTTATCCGATTGACATCGCCTAATCAAAACTTTCTTTAGAACCATTTTTGTAGAGAATTTAATGACCTTTCTAATGGTCATCTTCCGTTTCCCAAGATTCTCAACCTTTTTCGAGATATTAAGGAAAGTGTACAAAGTTACCAAAACTTTTCATGTCTGTTCATAAAATATTTTATTCTAACCCTTCCTTAACTCCAAACGTTACATAACTTTCAACATATTAGTTTTAATGAAGTTAGAACATGCAGATAATGTTTCAACTGAATCCCGTGATTCTAAGTACCCAAACCAAAAACGGAATTCAAAAACTATTTTTCCAATTTTCTCGACAACGGTTAAAGCTATCGCCTTGAAAATGGTTTCATTCGTTTTTCTAGCCCAAGAAGCCTATAAAAAAAGTACTTACAAGCTTATAAACTCAAAAACGTAAGCGTTACGATTTTTTCTGCGAGAATTTCGCCCCAAACGCCATCTTCCAGTGGGCGGATTTTGCTGGTTAGCGAACTTGACCTTTCAAATTGGACGACGGATTTTTGTACCAAATTTCATCAAAATCGGACCATCAGGGAAGCCAGAAATGAGCGAACAGACAAATATATATATATATATATATATATATATATATATATATATATATATATATACAAATTTGAACCACCGTTATTTTCGGTCTCTAGGGGTTCTGAAACGCGAAATTTTCTAGTCGGCACTTCCGGATTGTTTCATTGTATCAACCCTATAAGCGCGGTTCCTCCCTATGGGGGAGGGAGGAACCGCGCTAAAAAGGTAAAGGTCACCGCTGCTAAGATATACCGTCACTTTGACCAACCAAATAGTTTAAAGAAAAATAAAAGTTAAAAATATAAAATTATCTGTACAATCCGCCAACGAGCACAATACACTTAAATGGCAGGAGGATTAATGATCAATCCAACGAACTAAAAAAACAAAAATACCTTAATAACTTTGTACGAATTTAATTAAGTAATTTAAGAAAGTAAAATTTGCAGCCAAAATATAAGACCAGACGGAACGAACATACAACTCGGCTTATTTGAAAAAACGATACGTAACTCATTACGGACTGAAACATGTCGAAAGCAAATCTATTCAGAGAAAGCCTTTCAATAAATTCAAAGAATATCTTTCTTTCGAAAAGTGGCATAACATTTTGCCAACTGAACACAGATATAAATAATTTATAAACCCCTAGAATCGATCGATAATCGCTTGATATCAAAACCTTCCGAATCAGAGCAACTTATTAATCGGATTGCCTCGGCGAAAAGCCGAACAGCCTGGAATACTCAAAAGGCTTTTGCGGGCTATTCGCCAGATTCCAACCCCCCCCCCTCGATTTATTTCCTCTCTTTCATCTCTAGATTTCTCCATTCACTTCAAGATTTCTCAATAAAAGTAGGAAAATGATCACTCAGAAGTTCCTCAATGACTCCTTCAAAGAAATCGGATTTACAAGAATAAAGTCCTACCTAAATGCTAAATATAGTCTTACGATGTATTAAAAAATTTGGAATAAATGTTTTTGTATCATTTTGAGCGCTTGTAAGAGATTTTGCAAGTCCGTCACGCAGGAGCTTCATTAATAAGTACATTCCTCAGAATTAGGGTAGTGTGCACTGCATTTCTGAACAATTTGCTTAATATAGCAATATAAATAAAACAAATATATGAATAGGTAGTTTTGCTCTTCTACATTTTTAATGAGCAGCTGTTTAATTTATTAATTTGTAAGTAATTTCCTACCAGAGTTTTGTGTATACGTGGTACTGTAATGCTAAAACTTCACATTTTCGTCTGTTGATGTGTATGAGGAATAATAAAAGCGTCCCCATCTAAAAAGAGAAAATCCTACAATAATAAAGCGCCTCGGTTCAGCGCTCCTAGTAGTACAAGTAACAAAAAAATATCTGTCATGATTGCCATATGTGAAGTTTCCTGGCGAAAAAGCAAAATTTCTGGCGGGTATCATGCTAACGCACAATATATATATATGTATATATATATATATATATATATATATATATATATATATATATAGCCTCGAAAACTGCTAAAAAAGCATAAGTAGAGCAATTAAAACAAGCCTGTCGTCAGAATCCCTGATTAAGCGTGAATGTGTGAAATTTGCAGGAATAAAAAGTGATGGGGAGTCGGGATTTAAAGGTCTCCTGGTTGTAAGGGTGCGTTTACACTAGGATAGTTAATGCAGGATATTTATATCAGAGAGAAATTCTGACCAATGTAAACCATGAACAATTTATGTATGCTATATATATTTCTATCGCAAGCTATAAGTGTCGGCACTTCCACACCGTCAGGTGTAAACACTATTTATAAGGAGAAGAATAAATGTCAGAGAGAAATATCTTGGCTACTAGCTACATTGTCGATACTTCTATACCAGCAGGTGTAAACACTGATTATTTGCTAGTTGCGAAAGAACTATTTGATTTACGCTGGAGTTTTAACAGTTCGTCTACTTTTCTCTTGCAATATGTGGGGGGGGGGAGGGAGGGAACACTTGTTAAAAGCAGAAGTTATAGAACTTATCAATATGTACCGGAGCTGTGAGACGTTAGGCGTATTACTCATAAAGATAAAATAGAAAAACATCATGATTTAAGGGAAATGGCCGAAGCATTCAGTACAACTACCGAAGAAATTTAAAAAAAAAATTAGAACTAAAGAAACCAATTCAATTGTGAAATATATCAATTGTACAATTTCAAAACATAGTTCATATTACCTAATAAAATTTTTTTATATAAAATATTATTTCATCATGTAAATACCTACTCACCGATGCTAAAAATCGTAAACCTGGAGCTAGTCATTCTGTTACACTAATAGCCTTTCTGAATTTTGTATCTTGCTTTGATATAAGAAGACCTATTTTACAAGCAAGCTTTTAGAAATCTGCTCGTTTCATTCTTAAAAAATTCGCAAACTACGCTGGTTCCACAATACAGAGCTCAGACATCAATTGACTGAAGAAACCTAATTCTTTCCGTCTCAAAATCCATTCTCGAACACATACAGAACATTTTTTTATTTCCTACATTTTTATAATAATTACACAGGCCATAATTTTGCGTTTCGATTCTTTCTTGATTGCAAGCAGAATGGACTCACAGGACATAATATGTATGAGTGTAAACGGGCCGTACATTTATCGCAAATCGAGAACTATTGTATAGACATCCATGATCTAAATGTCTAGCTATTTCTCTCCGTATGTAAACTTGCAAGAGAATATCTATCCGACACATATATATCCTGACATAAATATCCTGCAATAACTATCAAGTGTAAACGCACCCTAACAGACTGAGGTCAGGAATTCCATAGGGAGGTAGCACGACTGACAAATGATTTTTTTATTAAGGCTGTAGGATGAGAAGGTATATAGAGGTCGGAAGGATGAGGGCGAGTGTTCTGGGAGTGGAAAGAGGATTTAAATTTAATGAGTTGAAAGGCGTAAGAAGGTTTTCGGGATTGAATGACTTGGTAAAGGAATGCGCCGAGGAAGTACCGGTGACGATAAACAGGGAATAGCCACTTCCACTCATAGTAGAAGTATATGGGAGTCTCTGGGTATCCTGGGGATAAAACGAATGAAACAAGAATGAGGCGTTTGAGTTTTGCCTCGAGATCGCCAGACCGCACACCAAACAACCTTAGTCGAACTGGGGGAATAAGAGTCACAAGGATTAGACGGGACTTGGCAGGAGATTTCAGGAGAGATTGAGCAGTCGGAGGATAAGTATGGATCGACGGGAAATATGATTTTCTCAGCAAACGTTTTCATCAAATATGATTCTAAGGTTTTTAACAGTTGTAAAATATTTTATATGAATTCTTTTGAGATAAAGGGCATGAAATGATGAGTCGGAATTTATGAGAGATTGGGAACTCGTTAAACATTAACGATGCGTAGTAATTTCGCATCGAACGCATTGTACACTTTCGTGGCTTTCAACGGGTTAGTGTATATACAAAAGGACTCTGAACAATAGGGTCACGTAAATGCAGTTTTAAGGCCGTCCTCAATTTGCCGAATTCTTTCTTCGATGGGCCTTTTGAAAGAGGTTCAACAAAAATGTTTAGAAAGAGTATTAAATAGTCACTAAAGAGTATTAAAAAAATACCAGATATAAAAATAATACACTTAGAACATTTTCAATGTAAATGACTCCTCATCCTTTAAGTCTAATTTTGCTACAATGTGGCTCATGTAAATGACAATTTCCATTCCAAATTTAGCTGATTGAAATACCAAAAATATTTTTCCTAGCAGAAATATCAGATTGCCATTGGTTAGCTGAGTAAATAAGTACGCAAGGGTTTGCTCGGGCCTTGGAAAGTGCTGAAGGGACGGAGCGAAGGGTAAGAGCAGACCCGACGAAAGCGTAGGAAGGGCTCGAAATTGAATAAAGATAGCTTTGACTCCCACACCACTCCCCCCCCCCCCTACCATGAAACCTAATATTCTCAACGCCTGAATTAAATTCCCATACATGGCAAAGCTATTTGGCAAATATTTCCAGAAAGCCTGGAATAAACACTGCCCACATCACTGCTATCAGCAGTATCGCATTTGTAAACAACTTGAATTTGAACAAGTCGGACTATTCCTCTGAAATTTGGCAAGAGCCTTTTTTTTTATCGTGCAGGAAAATGAAAAAGACCAACATCCACAGATTGAAAACATTTACTTCAAATAGCGCCTTCAAGAAGAGGTCTCATCATCAGTGACTATAGACTAGGTCCGTGAGTGGCTCTCGCAGCAGACTCACTCCTACATCTCAGCAGTCTCTTCCTACATGATGATGAACCTTCACCAACCAGGCCCCCACACAAGTGAGCTTTTTTTAAATGACACAAGAGTTCAGAATACTTTGGTTTCTTTCGAATAGTTATTAACTCGCGTTTTAGAGTCACTTTTCGTCCTCTTTATCTATTATTTTTCGACATTAGATAAGCATATATTTTATAAGAGTGTTATACTAAAACCAAGAAATTCGTTGCATAAGAAAATTATTTTTTTCTGATATTTCATTTTCAGCCAATATTTAATTTTTATCTAATCTACATTGTAAACTATTTTAAAAATTAGAAAAATGATAAGCAGGTTAACTGATTATTCCTCTGGACCTACTTAGAGGTTTACATCTTTAAAAAAATACGGACCTTCTAATGCATATGTGGGCAACAAATAGCCGGATCCCTCTATAAGAGTTGATCCGGCCCGCGAGACATTTTAAAAAACCCAATTATAAAAACAACAAAAAAACATGACACTACTTTCTCGCAAATGAGGAAAATCGTTAATGATGGGGTTGGTCGCTTGCTCCTGCGGAATCAAGCGAGCGAGCAAGCCGAGTGTCTCATTGACTTCGTGTCGCTAATTAACTTTCGTAGTTTGTAATAATTCCACACTTCACGATTTAATTATAATTGTTTATCTATTTTTTTTCATTTCATTATGAAATTTAAAAAAATTAAAAATTGTATTACAATAACGTTGTCGTATTATATCATGTCAAATATCTATCGCTAAAAATTATGAACACTACTTTAAAATCCGAAGTTATTTTATTTTGAACCATATACGCTGCCCGCGAACGTATTGCCCACAATATGTCAAAGGTTGCTCATACCTCTTCCATCTGCACCATTTCGAGTTATTACTCATGCATAACCCTATAATTCCCCACTGTCCTCACTGATGATTAATCCGTGGTATCGTCGTAGACGAAACTAATTACGTATGTTCTCATTCTTGCTAACGTTATTTCTTTACTTTCGATGTTGCTGCTTGTCTAAGGAGATGTCAAGGTAAAAGTCGCAGAAATTTCACGAAAAACATACCCAACTTGGAAGTACTTAAGAAGAAATTACAGTAAAGGATGACAGGCCGTCTCTTAACTTCAAGTAAAGACAAACACTTCAGGTAGAGATAACAAAGAGCACTTTGTTGTTGTTGAACTTCCTTCCTCAAGAGTTTTCTAGCTAAAAAAACAACACGACAAAACAAACAAGAAACGGAAAAAGAAAAAATAAATAAAAGACTAGGTATGACTTAGTTTTAAAAATTAAATAATATTTTTACTAGTTTGTTTTCCTCTTAGAATTATAGATATTTAGTTAATTATTTTCACAACCAATCATTAAGATTGTTTTTTTTACATAAGCTGAAACATTTTGAAAATTTTTCACACAAATGCTATTTCTGTATTAGACTCCAAGATGCATTCCTAAATTTAAAAATGATTGTATATAAGAAATCGATAACTTTTAAGACTGTCAATGAAATATCCGAAATTTTTTGTTAAATAAGTGTTTGGCTAGTTGAAAAGCTTTAATAATTAATCCATCACTAACACACATTTTGCTCAAATGAAGCGATTTATCAAAATAGGCGGGAGGCCAAAAAATAAAAACTTCGCTAAATAGTCTCACAAAATGTATTTTTGCCTACATGTTTCGCACCGAGGAATATGTTTTATATACGACAGCTTAAGCATCAACCTGAGAAGAAGAACCTTCCACTAGTAGGGCCATAGCTAGACCGGTCATTGACTGAACGAATCCAATATGGTGGAAAGTAGTCAGCTGATCGATTATAATCGTCCAGCTGACTACTGATATATTAAACATATGACGTATCGATTATAATCTCTCTCTCTCTCTCTCTCTCTCTCTCTTTCCCACACACACGCACACAATTTCCACCATTGACACACAGACACCCTTTCAAACACTCTTTCTTTCGCACTCCCAATCACTCACTCGTTTTATCTTCCTCGCGCCCTCACACCCTACCCCATCCTTCTTCCCCATCCCCTTGTTACTTCTCCATACCTTTATCCCAGAATACTAGGCTTTATTTTTAAGTTAGATAAATAAAGATCTCATTTACACGTATGTGAATATAAAGACGCACACCTAATTATTTATAGATTCTTTATTGTTTTTGAGAAAGCGAAGAGCGTCCTCCGACGAAAGGGATTGAGTGGGCGGTGAGTAGGCAGACTGCGTGGCACCACCTCCCCGAACTAATCAATGAAACTCTCCACAACTCCTCCCCATTCATAACCCCATTCACTCCTTCCAACTACTCCACTCTTTCAAAGGCCTTATCTCAACTTTATATCTATTGATTTTTAATGAACGGGGGTGGAACGCTCTCTATCTGAATAATGAGAGTGAGACAGAATGTCTAATAGAAGCAGTACACAAGGAAGTAAGTAGTATGTCTCTAAGCTAAAAAAAAATGTGCTTTCCTTGATAGTCCAGGGTTCATCTGTAATAAAATAAAATCCCGACCGCAGGAACTGCTTCATCTTCGCGAGTTACCCCGCTCATGTCTCTAGTGTCATTTGGAAAACTTAGAATAGAAACAGTAAAAGTTTTGTTTTGCTCTTTTGTGACAAATGTGAAGAAGCAAGATTTTCCGCACGAAAACAGGAACCTACTGTATCCTTTTTGAAAAGAAAACTACTCCTTCCACCTTTTCATATTTCTCTGTAGGAATAGAATAATACAAATACGTTTCTGTTTCTTATTTTCTTACCTTTTTTTGCCAAAGTACTCATTTTACTCTTAAATGAAACTAAAAAATTAAGTATTATTGTTATTAATTGCATTTATGCAGAGCTTGGGTGGCGATTTTTATTTGGATAGAAAAAAAAACAGTATATTGAGTATACTGAGTCAAAGAAGTAATAAGTATATTGATTCAAAGAAAGGCATAGAAACAGTTATTAGTTTGTTTTCATCTTTCGTGAATAATTATAAATCCGTTCCTTATTTGTTCTCACCTTTTTTTACTGGAATATTCATTTTACAGTTATATGCAATTTAAAAAAAAAAAAAATTAAGTCGAAAGCCAAATTGATTGGTCATTGCTAATTTTCAAAAATTGAGACGGCCATGTTTTTTATTTTTTAAATTGGTTTCTGGTTTATCCCAAGGAAATTCTTAAAAATTGCCTATCTCAGGGCCAATTAATATTTTTGTAGAAATATATGAGATGTATATACATGTAAACATATAAGTATTATATTTGATAATGATTTATTTAGTACTTGATTGTTAGTGTTCCGCAACTGTGACGACTGACTTGAGACATTCAAAACCAAAAATAGGATAACAAATTAATCTTATTTTACCTCCTACGTACGTTCCCTTACTGCGGATACTTTGAGGAATTCCAAAGAACCCCGAGATATATCCATAATCTTCTTTAAATATAATAAATCGCAAAAATGGCAGGAAAATATCTTGAAGTAAATTATTCAATTTATCATTTGAATAATTGTTGTTAAGATGATTAATTATAATCAATAGGTAGAAGATCTATTACAAGGAATGTTGCCATGTATGTTCAGGATAAAGCCCTGATTTTTTTTTTTTTTTTTAATAAATTTAAATTTATCAATATAGCTAGCAAACTGGCGACAAGGTTCATCTACCTGTGCCGTCAAGTGGTTGGATAGTTTTTTCTCTCGAAATTTTCGCCCCATTTTCCAGGCAGTCATGTGTGAGGGACCTGTAAAGCGCTTATAATATACGGAAAATGATATAGTCGTACTTATACTGATGCCAGCTGGACCGTCAGTATAAATCGAACTAACCAATTAAATCCCTTAATAAAATAAGCTCTACAATACTCTCGGTAAATTTTCGGGAGCCAAAAACCTCTTTGGCAGCCAAATTGATATATTCTTCCCTAAAATGGCCAAGTCAAAACTGACCTTTAGAACTTATTGTAATAAAGAATTGACGTGGTAAATTCTATTTTAATTACCAGCATTTAAGCGTAGAATGTATGTAAGAATTTTTAAGATATTGATACTTCATAATTTCAGCTCTGTAATGACTGGATTGTAAAATATTTATTTTTTAGAAAAATTACCAGGGATTTAAACACAAAATGCCTTCTATCTAATTAATTAAAGATAAATTAATCTCGCTGATGATGATATTGGCGAGCCTGGCGAGTTCAAAATCATAAGGAACAATTAAGATTTTAGAATAAAATAAGGGAAAAACTTTAGCATTATTCCGAATTCGCTCCAATACCTAATATCAGAGATATATTTTTATTTCATTAGATCCATAACCTTCGAATGCAACAAATGCAAAAAATAAAAAAAAAAAATAAAATCAAACTCTTATGGCGTAAAAGAAATACGTATATATTTACGCGTGACGTCAACTCAATTGCTGTAAACACGATTTTCTGAAGGCCAAGTTCCTATATCAAACACGCAAAATTACATTACATCCGCCAAGAGGTAATCCTATCGCCAGGAATTACAATCGATTTCAACAACAAAAATCGACTGGAATAAGTAAATACGAATTATTTCCTAAAGGAGTAAGTAATAAAAGTCCGTCACGCAGGAGCTGCATAACTAAGCACTTTCCTCAGAATTATTGTAGCGTAGACTACATTACTGAATACTTTGCTGTAAATAACCTATATAAATAAAATAAAAACGTGAATAGTTCTGCTCATTTAAATTTCTTATGAGAACTGTTCAATTACTAATTTTGTAAATAATTTGCTTCCAGAGTTATGTTAATACATGATACTGTACTACTTAGTAAATACACAAAAACCTCATTTTCCGTCTTTTGATCTGACGGAGGAACAGGTTACAGTCCCCCCAGTGGGAGATAGCGCTCCACGCGGCGGCTTTGGGAACCTACGTCTGACTGGCTTATTCTGATGAAACAGAGTTTAAAGTAAACCCTCGTTTCCAATAGACCGATTTACTTCATTTTTACAACACTTCTTTCTCATGAGATACCCACACGTATACCGCGTTTCGTTAGAATACAGCAGAAGTTACGACCTTCATGAGTATACTAGTACTTTAGGTCCGGAGTAAACCCCCCTTCCAAATAACCCGATTTAGTTTATTTTTACAACCAATATTCCTCTGTTGATTACCACCACGAATACCGCGTTTCGTTGAAATGTAACAAAAATTACGGCTGTTAGCGGCAAATTGGTAATGTGGGTCCGGAGTAACCCCCCCCCCCTCCTAATGAACCGATTTAATTTATTTTTACAACGTATTTCTCTCTTTAGGTCATCATAACGAATACCGAGTTTCGTTGAAATATAACAAAAACTACGGCTGGCATGGTCAAGTTAGTGTTTTGGGTCCGGGGTTAACCCCCCCTCCCGGATGACAGATTTTGGTAGTTAACGAACTCGTTTGCTAATTGAACGCTATATACCACGTTTCGTGAAGAAAAAACAAAAACTCTGGCCGCTATCGTGTTTACAGACACACACACACACACACACACACACACACACACACATATATATATATATATATATAAATTTTAACGGGGGTCATTTTCGGTGTCTACTAGGTAGGATCGATAAAGATTCGAAGAAATTTTTCAAAAATTCCGTCATGAGTGCAACCTTAATAGCTTCCTTCGGAGGAAAGTGCTAAAAGCTATAGTAAAAAATTTCATTGTGGATTAATTAACCCATACGTAAGTTGACGAAAAATATATATATTTATTACATTAAATAATTTAATAAATGACAGGCTGAGTGGTCATATTTGAATGAAAAAAGTCCGTCACGCAGGAGCTGCATAACTAATCATTTTCCTCAGAATTGGGTAGGGTCGAGAGCATTGGTGAATAATTTGCTTAAAATAACCTATATAAATAAAATTCTGCTCTTTTGCTTTTATTAACAGCTGTTTTAATTATTATATTTGTAATTTATTTCCTTCCAGAGTTTTGTGTATGCGTGATACTGCACTACGTAATAAGTACACAAAGCTTCACAAATTCATCTGTTGATTTTGATGAGTTTCGTGAACCTACGTTACCAGAATTCTCCTGGTTTGGCGGGAGAATTCAATTCAAACATAGTACAAAGTACCCCCCCCCCCTTTCCAATAGACCGATTTAGTTCATTTTTACAACACTTCTTTCTTATTAGATAGCCAGGATGCATACATGGTTTCGTAATAATACAACAGAAATTACGACCGGTATAAGGAAATTAGTAATTTGGGTCCGGAGTAACCCCCCCCCCCTCCTAATGAACCGATTTAGTTTATTTTTACAACAAATTTTTCTCTTTAGTTGAACAGAACGAATACCGAGTTTCGTTGAAATATAACAAAAATTATATATATTATATATGAGCATTATTCAAATAGTTTTAACATTCTTGTCCCTTGGCGATATATTTAAGACGGCCAGATTTTTTTTATTCTTGGAATCACTAATGGAATAAAGAGGAAATTAATGCTAACAAAATTAAATTCTGAATTTCAAAATTTAATGTCAAAATTATTAATTTTATAGGCCCAAAATCATTACCGTCCGCTGTCCCTGGACACATTTATTACACTTTACTATTTTTTTTAGGGGGAAGGATATTATATTTTTTGCTCATTTGATGTTTCATTTTAACATAATAATATTTAAGGTGAATTCATATAAATAAAAAAAAAAAACTAACTTCGCAATAGCGCCTTAAAAGTTGTCCCTCAGTTTTGACATCATTACCGTCCGCCTTTTTGAATTAACGAGAAAACCTATCAGGATGGAGCAAATTGTTTCTAAATAGATTGTTGAACAGGGAGGAATCCCTATGGAGGGAGGGAGTAACCGCGCTAAAACAATGCTGAATTAAAAAATGAGCTTAAAATGGTGAGTCTAATCATATTCCTATTCGGCTTTGATATCCTATATACAGTTGCGTGTGAAATATCCGGGATATAGACCATAGAGTAGGTTGGGGATTTAGCCGATAACTCTTGTTCCACGCCGACATCAGAACTTGACTCGTTTATAACCATTAGATGGGAGCACTGTCAGCTCCTTCTTGGTCCTCTCTAAGCCAACATGGATCTATTGCAGAAACTTTCTTAGCTAAATTGGTTTTCATGAAATGTTTATGACTTCATAATATGGCGTTTAAGCCATGGATATTTGAAGAAGGAAATCTTGAATGATATTATCTTTCAAGATTTCCTTCTTCAAATATCCATGGCTTAAACGCATTCAATTAAAATTACTCATGTACTTAGTAGATTACCAATTCATAAATCGAAGGATTCGACCTGATAATATTATGTATATTTATCTTTAGATTACAAGAGATAAATAATATTTCCTCTATTAATTAGGATAACATATTTTCTTGTTTGAGCCGGACAGTTATGGCCAAACTATAAAATGGCAATAGCTTTAATAAAATTGGTCAATTTTTGTTTTGATTTTTTAATTTATTTGTTGGGCGATATGTGCATAAAGCATAGGTGGTGAGAAACTAGTTACATGTATTTGGAAATCATACAAAAATGAAGTAGATTTGAGATCAGGATTGAGGGCTATAAAATAAACAGTTAAAATGAAAGCTTAGTATACCAATTTATAAAATTGACTTTATGTAAATTTCCTTATACATACACACGTACATATAAATATATATTCACACACACATATACATACCTAAATAAATACATATATATATATATATATATATATATACAGGGTAGCATAGATAAGTGGGCCACAAGAGAAATAACTTCTAAACGGTTCGAGACATCAAAATGTTCCAAAGGAGAAAAGTTGTATATGTGGAGATCTATAAAATGTTGCCATAGGGAATAAGAAAATAACCCTCTCAGGGCTCAAATAGACCTTTGGAAGGAAGGGTTCCTTCTTTGCCTATATATTGCATTACATTTTTTAAATGTATTAAAGAAAAAACAAAGAAGAACTGTGCAAACGGATTTTGGATGCGTCAAGTAAGTAGTTCTCTGTAAAATTACGTTTTGATTTGCGTGTGTATATATATATATATATATATATATATATATATATATATATATATATATATATATATATATATTTACGTTGAATTTTCTGGAGGATGGGGGGGGGGGATTCAGCTTAGAAATGTGTGCTCAGCATTAAAAAACTATTCATTTTAGTGTAAATTAAAAAAGAAAATAAATAAAAATTGGGGTTTTAGGCAGAAGAGGTGCCGTTTCTTTAGGCCTGTTGACATGATTTGTCCAGCGGAGGAAGAATAGAATTAAAGTGATTAAATTTCCTGCTTGTGTGACATGGTAGTGTGCAATTCACGATATTTCATCCTGCAGCAACTTAGCATTGTGCTCAGTTGCAGCGGGATAATTTCCCCGCACTCAGCAAGCACTAACACCATATCCACAAATTTTGACAAAAGTTAACAATATATCTAACCGTTTAGAAGTTATTTCTCTTGTGGCCCGGTATATAATGCCAACGCCTTCAAGAAAAAAAAACAAAAACAAAAAAAAAAAACATCAAAATATTACGAATAACACTTGTAGGGTTTTCATAAAAATACTTTTCTTACATTTTAAGAATCCATTTATTATCATGAATATTAAAAATACCAGTTCCAAACAGTTATGTATTTGATAAACAAGATCAATGCCTGGCATGAAATATTTCTATTTATTTAAGGTACATGAATATTTTGGATTCTGTGTGACTTAATGGTTGCATGTGATAAACTGTTAACAAAAATATACACTGCGATGTATGGTCCATAATTGTACAGCTCAATTTCTTCAAAATTTCATGGGAATAGTTTTTTAAAAATTTCAAAAAATAACAAAACAAATATTAACTGTTTCGATTCAAAGATTTCCAAATGACAATAGGGAAAAGGGGGGAGCTAGAATTTATAAAATTCTATTAATATAGATATTCAAAAGTGCATTGCTAATAAATCAAAACACTTTTCTGTCTATAATAAAACTTTTATTCCATATATGTTTCATACCTACTTGGCGAAAAACTGCATAACAAATTTATTTATTTATTTATTTTTATTGGTATCCGCTTCAACAAACTTTAAGACAACTGTTAAAAAAAGGTTTAGTACTCGGTAGTAATTACTACACGTTCATTAAATGTATTCATATAAAGTAGATTTGAAGCTAGAGTGATCTTGATAAATAAAGGGATCCCATAACGGCTCTATCAGCAGAAAGAATATTCAAACTTAGTTCTATAATCTGAAAGTCACGTTCTTGGCCTCCTCATGTTCCCATATTCGTCTCAAACGGTTCTTCCTTCAATAAGGCTAGGCGTAATATGATCCTCATATTCGCATGTGTATGAGTGTTTATATAGATATTTATTTTTATTTTCCCTCTTCATATCAAAATTGTTATACTTCCTGTGAATTTATTATTAACTCAAGAAAGAGAACACGACAAACAACGAAAGCCCTTGAAGATTTGCGACTCAAAGCACAAAAAATGTCGAGCAAAAGATATAAAATAAAGTAGTCAATGTAAACGAATCGTGTATTACTTCATCGACCTCCTGCCATTGAAAAAAATTTAAAAAAAATATATATATAATTACATTATTTCCACAACGGGAAGCACAGAACTTAGTAGAAAATGACTAAATTCTTCACATAGGTACTATTCTTCTTATTTACCTGAGTATTTACCATTAGATTGGAAGACACAACGCTTACAGAAAACTCAAATCCTAAGGTGGAGGTCTGGTGGCCGCACTTAGCACTCCGTGTCAAGGGTCGTGGGTTTGATTCCCACTATGGGGTGGTGGCTTTTCTTTAAAAAAAAAGAAAATTCATTAGCCCTATCCTGGCTAGAAAAGGGTGATAGAGAACCCGTCCTAAACTTCTTAGTTAATAACAATGGACGTTAAAATTTAAATAAATCCTAAGATACACTATATAGTTAAGTAGTAATGCTACCTTGTGGCTTATTATTTATCATTTTTTGGCTAATAGTCTCCCTTAACTAATCGAGAATTATATCCAAGAGTCTTTATGAGAAGAAAACAATTTTAAATGTTCCTACTGAAGACCCGATGCCGAGTGAACGCGATGCTGATTTGAAGATAATTATATCCAAGAGTCTTTATGAGAAGAAAACAATTTTAAATGTTCCTACTGAAGACCCGATGCCGAGTGAACGCGATGCTGATTTGAAGATAATTATATCCAAGAGTCTTTATGAGAAGAAAACAATTTTAAATGTTCCTACTGAAGACCCGATGCCGAGTGAACGCGATGCTGATTTGAAGATAATTATATCCAAGAGTCTTTATGAGAAGAAAACAATTTTAAATGTTCCTACTGAAGACCCGATGCCGAGTGAACACGATGCTGATTTGAAGATAATTATATCCAAGAGTCTTTATGAGAAGAAAACAATTTTAAATGTTCCTACTGAAGACCCGATGCCGAGTGAACGCGATGCTGATTTGAAGATAATTTTTTAAACGAGCTTCGATTAGTCCCTTTTTAATTAATTTAAGTTTTTTACTCCTTCAGTACACTTCAAAATTAAAACCCATTTAAAAAAAAATTCCTACAAGAAAAAATGAAAAAAAATTGAATATTTTAGAACATTAAACTTTAAAGTCGTTTTCTCAAAACTATGTTTTTCAAATCGGGCGATACTCTGGCGTCTTCAATTTTTGTCCGAACAACTTCATATTTTAAGTGCAGCTTCCTAATGATATTAGATAATAAAGTACGCAAGATGTTTTCGATTCATTGACTTATAGCGATTTTATGGCCTATTTTCGAAGGATTTTCTTATAGAAAATGAATAATTGTTCAGAATTTTCGAAAAAAATAATATTTCTTAAAAATCCTACGTACTTTACTAAGTTTAACCTTCTTTTTTCGAAATAATTTTAGTATTTTGTTGCAGATTACAAATTGCCGCCTGCAGACTATCGCCCGTGAAAAAAGGTGGGTTCCGTTCGTCAGACAGCGCCGTCATTTTTTCGAAGAATTAAAACTTATTTTTTTTATACTTTAACAACCCATATAAAACGCTTGATATAAGGAATTGAAATTTTTTGATTTATTTGATATTTATAAATTCAAGAAAATATCTTTGATTTTGATCGCACACGGTTTTATTACCCCTTCAGGCCTGTGTATGACCCTGGAATTAGGTGAAGGTCTTAAGAGAGTAGAACTTAGGAAAGCGATTGGTGTTATCAGGGACATTGCTAGCATTCAGGTACCCACTGAGATGAGGTATCTTAGGAGAGTAGCAGGCAAAACTAGGCGGAACTGCGTGAGAAACCAAAGCATCCGAGACAACCTAGGCGTGAGGCCGGTAAAAGATATTCTCCAGGAACGCCAGCTAAAGTGGTTTGGTCATGTTAGCCGAATGGGAGATGGCAGGTAAGTAAAGTGGCTGATGGAGTCAAGACCGTACGGTAAGCAGCCTTATCGAAAAAGTACTGAGCGATTAGGGCAGTTCTGTGCCTGAAGCAAAAAGAAAAAGAATGGCTCAGGATAGACAGTTTTTCACGACATGGGTCGAGACTAATCCACTCCACGCTTAAGGCCACAAAGGAGATAGAGAAAGAAGAAGAAGGTACCTGTGCAGGATGAAGATAGTCAACTCCCCAACTGTAGGTGGTGTGGAGCCGAAGGGGAGACGCCGACAAACATCATCCTCACCAGGGTCGATCAGGTTTTAGGTACTTCGGAGAAACAAGGGGTGCCGATCTAATGACTAAAGCAAATAAATGGACATCTTGGTTGTTGAAGGAGATAGAACTCTTAACAGACACTCACGTGCAACACTATAGGACGATAAGGCCACAACACTCTCCTTGGAGTAGGATAAACCCGAAATACTATTAGTAATATTATTATTATTATTTGCAAACATAGCTTTATCCAACTTCGAAGCGGTGTAAATGTAGTATTGAGTCGTATGGTCCCGTAATACCAAGACGGCAACAGGCAAAAGTGTCTTAATGATATCCCAGGTAAGATCGTTGGAGTCGACATGTTTCATAAAAGGATCGATGTAACGGTTGTTTGTTCCGGAGGATCGGGTTGCAGCCTCCTTGATGAGGACGGCTAGACGCCAAGTCGGATCGAACCTAGACAGTCTGCAGCATCCGACCAACCTTGGCGATGGTCAAGTAGGTCATAAAGTATAATGGAGAAAATATTACTTCTGCGCGGTTCCTCCCTCTCTCCTTAGGGAGGAACCCCGCTTATAAAGTTGACCTTATGACGCAATCCGGAAGTGCCGACTAGACAATTTTACGTTTCAGAACCCCTAGATCACTAAAATAACAGTGGTTCAAATTGATATATATATATATATATGTATATATATATATATATATATATATATATATATAAATATACATTTGTCTGTTCGCGCTCTAGGTCAGCGAATAGTGGTCCGATTTTGATGTAATTTGGTACAAAAATCTTTCGACTAATTTGAAAGGTTGTGAAGAATGTATAAATCCACTAATAGAATTTAATTCAATAAACAGAAGATTTTGATTGGATTTAAGGCATGTCAACATTTAAAGTCATTAACGCCAGAAAGAGAAGGTTTAAAGACCGGCTCTTATACCTCGTGTAATATACACACAGTGGTCTAGTGGCTAACGCCTTCGATTCATATACGTGAGATGGTGGGTTCGATCCCCGCTGCGGCAGAAATTTTCTCATCTAACGGCTCGCTGGGAAAATTCCTCGCTGCACCCTGGTTGTCGGCACCAATGACCTAGCTGCCGATGTGCTGTAAAAAAAAATATATGTATATATACACAGTGTGTGTTGGCCGGAAGTGGCCTGGCGCACTACCGTGTGACTAGATGTATATATAGTAAAGCATCTATTCGAAAGCGTATACAATTTCATACAAGTACAGTTCTCATTTTTCATAGAGCGATCTAATTTGGAGAAACCGGTGCTTAAATAGAGTTATTTCCTCAACCGATACTGTCAGTTTCCGGTTGAGTTTAAATGTTTCACGATAGATTGAGACAGAAAATTGGCTGTCTCTATTATAGTTTTTCCGAATGACACTAGGAATAAGCACGGAAATTCGCTGAGAAAAAGCACGTCCAGCTAGTTGGACTTTTTAATATTTCCGGTATTGTAGTAGGTAGCATCAGTGAAGATTTTAGACAATTATTTAAAAAATCCTTACATCAGCGCAACCTTAATATTTAGCTACATTCCTAAGTGCTCATATTTCCTAAGCTTGATAAGAACTAGTATAGAGTGGCAAGGAGTGATACAGCTAAACAAGAAGGAAGTAACTACAATAGTGACTTGCTAAGTGGATTGCTAAGCTAGTTTAATACAAGGAATGGGTTTAAAATTACATTAAGGGTTGTAATAGTAAATAAGCCCCATCCCGAGGAATGGACAGAACCCTCTTACTGGCAGCTTCAGTATTAAATCTCAAATCCAACACAGCTTCTACAACTTTACTCCATACACTTTAACATCCCTTAACGAGGAACTTTTCGTCAAGATATATTATTGCAGTAATAAATAATAAATAATATATGCACATTATACGACTTTTTAAACCATGATCTTCAAAGGACACAGTACTGTAATATATGGAATTGTAAATTCTTAAAGGGTATATGGAAAGGAAATAAGTTTTGTTGAGAAGGAATTTTATATAAGACTTGTTAGGAAGGGTCGCCTATTGTTTTATCTCTAATTGTAATTGGAAAATTGTATGTATAATGTAGGTTTGCTACCACCAGATGTACTAAATTTTTCCTAATGGAATTTTATTTTCCTGCATTCTTCTATATGGATTCTAATTAATCCTGCAGGGATTGACTTTGTCTGTAATTATATTTATACTTCTCATAAGCTCTTTCCTTTCCGACCAAAAATTGCTAATCAAATAAATTGTTTTTGAGCTAGTTTTAAAATCAGAAAATCTCTTTTATCACTTTCCGAAAGAATGTAGCTACTGAGATTGTACTCAGAAAGAATTGTATAAACATTTCTTCAAATCATCAACGATCCTTGAAACTGGATAAGGAAAATTACCCACGTACATACATACGTGTCACTTTTCCTGTCTTAATGCTAAGCCCCTATTTTACATTAGTTTTTTCACATTTAGGTGATAAAACTAACTAATTTTTCCTGAATTAATTAGGAATAAATTCTTTTGATTATGTTTTAAAAGACGTTGTTTAAAAATTATCTCGAGTTAGAGTCGATTGTTCTGTTTGTTCTGTTTTATTAACCCAACAAAAAGAGAGTTTCTTTTTGTTGGGTTAATTAACGAAATATCAATTACACAAAATGGCTAGAGTTATCTTTTTTAAACATTCATGTATAAGAGCATTATTCAAATAGTTTTAACATTCTTGTCCCTTGGCGATAGAATTAAGACGGCCAAATTTTTTAAATTTTTTTCTTCTTGGAAACACTAATGGAATAAAGAGGAAATTAATGCTATCAAAATTAAATTCTGAATTTCAAAACTTAATGTCAAAATTATTAATTTTATAGGCCCAAAATCATTACCGTCCGCTGTCCCTGGACACATTTATCACACTTTACTCTTTTTTTTTAGGGGGGAAGGATATTATATTTTTTGCTCATGTGTTGTTTTATTTTAACATAATAATATTTAAGGTGAATTCGTATACATTTAAATAAATTTAAAACAAATCTAACTTCGCAATAGCGCTTTAAAGTTGTCCCTCAGTTTTCACATCATTACCCTCCGCCTTTTTGAATTAACGAGAAAACCTATCAGGATGGAGTAAATTGTTTCCAAATAGACGTTGGAGCAGCTCTCTCAAACTGATTTTTGTTGTCCAAAAGGTTCAGAAGAGAAATGTTGTACGTATCAGTTTTTGCGATATGTTTTATCTGGTAAATCACGATTGGAGTATTTTGCTGGTCATTACCGTCTCCCATTTTATTACTCAAAACATCCATGAATTTTTTTTTTCGTCTAACAATTAAATAGTGCTTCAAAAACTACGTATTTTACAATATTTTTTATTAATATAATTCTTTTAGAAAAAAAATTAAAAATATTTTTGTAGCAAATGTCATTACCGTCCTACTCTACATTGGATGGTAATTAGAGTTGGCAAAATTTTATTTAGAAATAAAAATAAGAATTTATGTGTTACTCATTTATTTGTAAATACGAATATAAATAATTTCGTATTCATAAGAGTGAATACGAATTTATTTGTATTCACGTATGTCATATATATAAATGCAAATAAAATTGTATTCACAAATTTTTCTATAAATAGAATTTAATTTAGAGGAAAAATTCTAAATATACACAAAAATTGTGAATATTCACAAAAAATCAAGTGATTTTTGATCAAGTGATCAAAAACATTCACATTTAAATATAAGAATACAAATAAATTCACATTAAAATTTGTGAATAAAAATGTATTCACAAAAACATTCACAACATAAATTATGTATTTGTGCGTATAAACAAAAAGGTGATATTCGAAAGGTTATTGAAGGGAGTATTCTGCTGGATATTGAAGCTAGTATTAGGAAGAATAACGAAGATGGTATTTGGAAGGGTATGGAAGGTGGTATTAGGAAGGGTATAGACGCTGGTATTTGGAAGGATATAGAAGGTGGTATTAGGAAGGGTATTGAAGGTGGTATTAGGAAAGACATTGAAGAGGGTATTAGGAAGGACATTGAAGAGGGTATTAGGAAGGACATTGAAGATGGTATTAGGAAGGATATTGAAGGTGGTATTAGGAAGGATATTGAAGGTGGTATTATGTCACTTGAAATGTTTCCAGAAAGGCCTTCACCTGATGTTGCTCCAGTAGAGGGACTCGGTATAATGACGACATGAATTGCGACGATATTTGGAATTGCGTGATTCATTTTTAAATATTCAGAAAAAATATTCAATATTCCTTATACGGTTAAAAAAAAAAAAAAAAAACAGTAGTGGGTGTATGACCAACTAGCGACAAAAATTAACCATCACACGTATGTTCAATTGGTACAAAAAAAGTTGATTAATTTTCAAGTTGATTTCTGTAAAATTTGAGAACCAAAAAGTAAAATCTATCTGAATAATGCTCATAAATGTGTATGTATTAGATATGTAATAAGATCATCAATGTACTGGCTACCATCGGAAAGTAAGTCGGTCAATTGAAGGGAAATTTACAATTTGTCCTGAGTCTACATTCCGTCAGTATGTGCTTTATTGATAAGTCTGTATTGCATTACGTACAGGTAGGTCTGTCCTGTCTTGACATGATGTACGAGTGTGTAAGTCGTGAATGGCTGATCTTGAGTTTTATTTTGAGTTGTGTCACTTTAGAAATACTAGTGCGATATATAATTCTTGACTGATAGGAAGAAGTTTGGAATTGAATGGAAAAATTTATTGAAAAAGAGAAAATTCTCCTCGAAACGGAGCAATAATGTTTTAATTTTGAGGTACGTAATTAAGTCCCTGAGGTAGAGAATCATGATAGTACTTCTTTGTAGATATAAATGACTGATATTAAGCTTTATATTAAGAATTATCATTGAAGGAGGTAATATCAGCTCCTTGTAGGTTCAACCATTTCTCAAGTATTTATTCAGGGAAATTGCTTTTCTCAAGAATTGTTTCCAAGCTTTTCCCCTCAAACAGCTCAAGGACAATTTAACGGTAAGTTATGAAATTTTATATTAATTACTGCACTATATTTTAAATTAATATTATTGACATTATTTAATAATTAAAATTCTTATATATCTTCCAAAAATAACCTAAGTAAATTGAAGTCAAGATTATTATATTACGGTTGCATAAAAACATATTTTTTACTATAAACTCTTGGCAAATTACTTTAAACACGGTATATATATGTGTGTGTGTATGTATGTATATATAAATATAAATATATAAATATATATATATATATACATATATATATATATATATATATATATATATATATATATATATATGTGTCTTGTAATATGTTGTAGATCCTAAGTTTAAAACTAAGATCTTCCAGGTAGTTGGTAACAGCTTCTTAAGTCTTCAATAGTTTTGTATTTTAATTAAATTTTTGTCGTGGAAACGTTTCGGCTATAAGCCATTTTCAATCCGATTGTCTGTATGATTTTGCATTATTTTTTTATATATACATTGTATCTTCAGGCTTCTGTAACGGAGGACTACATGTGCAAGACTATACATATATATATATATATATATATATATATATATATATATATATATATATAATTTGATTAGGTTTGATCCTAATGACAGCACCTATGACAGTCTTCAACAGCAGATAAGTTATAATTAAAATGAAACGCAATATTTGTCCTTTACATTTGTGACGGCCAAAGCTCTGTAATATTCAGAAACCAAGCTACCGCCCTCTCCGGAGTAAATTAACAACCTGAAGTAATGAAAACCTAAAAACACTCGAGCGCCGGGCACTCAAATGCTCCTAGGAATTGTTAAATATGCAATGGCAGGACCTCCCTCCCGCCCTTGCTAAGATAGACACACTTGAGACTATTGGAGTGGAGCCTCGAGTCCACAGCACACACGGACTCTATTTCGTAGCGAGAAAATATCTTCAGCGTTACTCTAATTTATTGTTGCCTCGTTTACAGAAACTCCTTTTAGTTGTCCTATAAAAAAAAGCAGCTCACTGACTTTTAATTCCAGCACTAACTTAATGGTTAAAAATAATAAATAATATCACCCGAAGCCCATTTTACCTTTTCTTCATTAAAATTATAGATCTTTTGAAATGTCTAATCTGTAGCACTTCAGAAGAACCAAAATATATGGTAACAGGGTGTAATTTTTTTTATTATACATACACGTTTAATACCTTAAAAATACATTGGAACGACAATAAATGTATAAACAGAATATTACAAAAAAAAAAAGAGAGAAAAACTCGTTGTGTGTTTTTGAACCTTTATGGGGATGAAGCAACGCAGGCTCTTTCCCATACAATCAAAATGTATATCTTTTAGTTTGCTTAAATGTGCAACATGTGGAAAACATCCCATTATCTTCCGTCGTATCTAGGAATGGCAAAGGAAGTGTGCTTCCGGTTGTTTTGCTAAGTTTTCTCGAAAACAGTAAGCTTCATCCCCGAGACTGTGATTTTATACGATTCCTAACGTCTAAATACCTACAAAATTTACCTGGAAAACTATTAACGCAAAACCATTAAACTCTAAAAACAGCATTACTATTTGAGAAATTCTATTGTTAAAACTGTTGTTAGACCTTTCGTTTTAGATAAAATATTTTTGAGCACATATTCACCATTTTGTGACTATTCTTGTAGATATATATTATTCGTGTATTTTCGTAACGGCTGAAACAACAAGATTTCTTTTTTAGACCTATGAAATACCCCATCAGCTTAGCGCCATAAGCGGGTGTACCTCGTAGTAGGGACGGAGGAAACACTCTAATAAAAAGCTCATTCTTTAGCAATTTTGTTGAATATAGATATCAATATTTAGTGACTTTGAGCACAATCATTGCAAAAAATCCCTGGCCACTTAACAAACCAAAACTCTAAACCTTGCGAAGATACGCTTTCTAAGGTAAGATATTGCTTCCCCGACATCCGTCCTTAATTGATTGAAGATGATGAACATGATGAGATAGAATAACTTATTTTATGAATATAATGAAGATAAGATAATGATTTTTAAAAAAATGTAAATATTTCCTTCCATTTAATTATGATTAAATTTATTGTTCTTGAAAAACGTTTTCAATTTATTTATTCCAAAAGTCAACTTAATTGCAATAAAGGCGAATTCCTTCCTTCCTAACTATATAGAATTGCATAATAGACTTGAGTTAGGCAGCAGGAAACGGGATGGTAAAAAATATCTTACATTACTAGGAATAGGTAAAATCAGTATTAGTAGATGAAGCATGTAGGTAATTTATAGAAATAGCAAGACCTGTATCAGCCAATATACGGCCCAGTTCGGGGTTCGGGACAAGTATTGACGACAAAGAATACATATTTTGAAACATGGGCCAATCGAGGAACCTGATTGGTGTTCTGATTGAAACATGACTCCTGCTCAATCCAATACAACACCGACCAATCAAGGGTTATTAACTTTGCTCTTTCACCATCAACCAAAACTACGACCGACTACGAAGTCAAAGAATAATAGCTCAAGGCTACTGTAGAATAATTTTGCGAAAACAAGAACCAGGAAACAGGAACCGCATATAGGGATTGAGAATGCATCGATTGTTGGTTTACTTATTCACAAATGAAATAGTATACGCCAACACCGGGTGGAGGCAACCTGGGGACTTATCTTTTTACCAAGGACATCTTTTTAAAAATTTTGATATGTTAAATATTCATCAATATACTATCATTTCGCAGGTAGAGAAAAATCCCTTATGCCGGCCATACATGTTACGGTATATCTGCACAGGTATATCTCTCCAATTTATCGTCAAGGCGAGAGCTCACGCACGCTTCGATAAACTGGACGGTGGGGGGGGGGGAATTTCTACAGTCTAGAAATGGCGAGCGGACAAGATTGCTTTGGTGGGTTTGTTAGTGGCTATAAACAGCAAAAAAGGACGATACGCAGGGTTTTGGCATTCCTTGCTCTTACCTCGCCACAAACAGGGTTATGATCTGTAAATATCAATGGAATCAATCCTTGAGAGTTCGGTTCGGTTTTCGGATAGACATCATTACTATAAGAGATAAAAGTACCGTGAATCTTATTTTTTATCATTTTCTTTTTTATGGGTGTTAATGCTTCTTTAACAAATCACAAATTATATAAATTTTATATGTGGCGGAACAGTTTTCAGTTCAAAAATTCAATTTTTCAACTAAAGTCCCGATACATTCCAAAATTAATTTTTTTTTATCATTATTACAAGAAATTATGAAAATATGTCAAAAAGAAAAAAAAATAAACTTTTCAGTTCACAAACTTTAAAGTAGATTTTCTTAAACCTATGTTTTTTAAAATCGGGCGATACACTACTGCTTTCAATTTTCACTCGATCAACATCAAATTTTAACTGCAGCTTCCAAATGATTTTTGATGGTAAAGAAGAATGTTTTCGATTCATTGAGTGATATCGATTTTATGACCGACTTTCGAAGGATGCTTTAATAGAAAATAAAGAAGTTTTCACCATTTTCGAAAAAATTAATATTTATTAAAAATCCTACGTACTTCACTAGATTTTACTTTCTTGTTTCAAAATAATTTTAGATTTTTGTTCTAGATACAAAATTGCCGCCTGCACACTATCGCCTGTGAAAAAAGAGGGTTTACGTTCGTCAGAAATAGCGCCACCATTTTTTTTTTCGAAGAATGAAAACTTTTTTGGGGGGATACTCTAACGTCCAATAAAAAATGTATGGCATAAATAATTGAAAAATGTTGCTTTATTTGTTATCTATAAATAGGAGAAAATGACTTTGATTTTGATGAGACAAGGTGTTACTCCTTAACACAGCTAATCAATATGGAACGGGCTAAAAGGCCTATGGAACACGAGTGCAGAGAGTAGAAAGTGAAGGAAGCACAATACGACGCGGAGTATTCGCCAAAACTAACTTCACGCCTGCGCAGGTAAAAATAATTGAATTTCGATTCCTCTCCAGTCACCTGTATAGGTCGCTATGCCTGCACGGGTATGCCGGCAGTGGCTGGCACACACGCTCTGGTTAGGGAACCTGAACAGGTAAACCTCTCCTGTATACAGTGTATGGCCGGCCTTTAGCCAAACCATAAGGACTGCTTTAGCCAAGCTTCACCATGGGTAGAAATTTATAGATAGCTTCTATAGATAGAAAAAAAAGTATTGAATATGTTGTTTAATTTTAAGGAGGACACATATCTTGATATTATTAGATATTACAGTTCGGAGCACTGTAACATCATGAATACACTTTTAATAAAAATAGAGATTAATTAACCAGTAGAATTTAAAAAAAAGAAAAAAAAAAAAAAAGAAGAGGTACATTCTAAAGGACAACAGTTCAAATAGATAAGCATTAATATCACCAACCAATAAAACGTACTGTCCATGAACTAGTTGAAATACTAAAATACAGAAATTTAACCCTTAGGCACAGCTTTAAAAAGCAGAATTAAACACAAACTGCATAAGAGTTCCTCGGGAATTAAAACAAACACCAAGAAAATTAGGCCAGGATTGCCCCTGATAGGAGGACAGCAATCAAACAGAGTTTTTATTTGATCGGCGCTAGCCGGTCGGAATTTTATCTAAATTTCATTTTATTCATATTTACTTTAATTTTTTATTCGTTTATGAACGAAGAACGAATATAAATACAGCCTTAGATTAAACATTTTCTACGAAGACCAATAACCAAAAATGTTAAAATGAGGATTTATTAATTTTATTTTTGGCATCAAGGCGATTTACCCTTTGATTATAGTTGAAAGACATTCATAAAGTAGCAAAACATTAATCAAAGTTCTGGGGAGAGGCGCAATGATAATAAAAAGCAATAATACTTCTATAAGTATAAAAATAGTAGTAATGAAAAATAAATGTATACAAATGAAATAATATTAATAAATACGTAAATTATAAATTGTCACTGTAGCTATAGATAATCGTGCATCAATGATTTTTGTTTACTAATTAAGTACAATAAATTAAAATTTACATAATATTTAATGAGTTTGAAGTGTTGGAATATTGTGCAAAGGTGGAGTGAGGAATTCGAGTATTTAGGAGATATCTTGAACATTTATTTAGTTATTTTTTCTACGACAAGAATGACAGCATTCTTATCCTCATTAGAAAAGTACCTACCGTACTTTAAATATAAACTATACTTGTTATAAAATAGTACGAAAACAATAATAGTGACATAGGAAAGGCTACCAGTAGGTTTCAATAATCGGGTATCATAGACGGTTTGATAATGCAATTGGTTATGTCAGTTTGAACCAAACTTCCAGGACAAAAGATTTTGCATTTGGGAGTAGTAGTAATTCCGTTGACAAGGAAATTATTTTGTAATTATTTTTTTTTTTTCTATTTCTAAACAACCTCCAGAATTACTGTTGCCAAAATATTATGATTACATTTTACATGAGAATGTATTACCAAGAAGTTCGTAAATAATATATACCATATTACAAAAAGTTGTTGTCTATACTTCTGATCACAAGAAAGGTGCATAACACTTGAATTTGAATAAGAAAATCATACTAGAAGAATATAGATATATAAATATTCTATCTGACAGAGAGAAAAAAAAACTGCGTTCAATCAAACATACAATGAAAGATACCACCTGGTTCCCGCGGGAACCGAAGAGATGAAGTGGTATAGACCCGTCACCTTAACATACCCTGTCATGTATGCGATTTGTTGAGTGAAGATAGCCAACAGATAGATTCATTACCACATTACCAATGCAACCCACAGACGAAGACACTAGAAGATAAAACCTTTAGTGCGCTTGGGACTTGAACTCTGTTCCTGCAGCATACTAGTCAGTGCTCTACCACTGAGCTAACCTCCACCGCAATGTAATGTAACATGTTAATGTAAAATGTTGAGTGGTCATCGCCATGAAATGTAATACCAACAAATAAATAAAATCTATGTCTATGTAGTATAATAGTAAAATAACACAACATTTATTGCCTCAATCTCCTCGTCTGGAGCGTCGTTGAACTGGAGTCCAAATGTCTGAAAATTTATTTTAAACATCCGGCAATCTTATTTATACCAAAATTGCCAAACAACCATGTTTCTAACATTATTTTAACATCGCCTTCTGACACTTAAAAAAGATAAATACGTAATAACTGGGGGGAAAACATCTCAAAATATTTTTTGACTGTAGGTATTTTGGAACTTAGGCCATTTATATTAGCCCGATCAATTAAACTAAATGAATATTATCAAACATTATACCTGCTTTTTCTGTAAATAGCAAGATTGTAATTACTTCCATAAAGAAATATCTGTAGTGTTATTTCTAGCCTTCTTTGGAGTGGAAATCAGATTAGGCGTTTTGCGTTTTCCCTTGGACAGAGGAAGAAAAACGCAAAGGCCAGACTATTCTCGAGAACAAACAGCAAACCCCTAGGGAGATAGACATCAATATAGCCCGGGAAAGTGGGGGCATGGCAGATAGCTCTTCAACCCTTTCAGCAAGTGGGTCAGCTCGGATATATATTTTTATTTACCCCCTTCCCCTCTGGAGGGTGAAGTTTAGCTTTAGGATTATTCTGCCTCATGAATGCGGGATGGGAGAGATAAATGGCGGAAATGGAAAACACAATACACTCTGACCCGTAAAGCAGAGAGTCGATTTTCAACATTACAGTTTCGGACTACATTAAACGTGACTCCCAAATATTGTAGTATCTTACAAATAAAATCTTTTCAAAGTTTTAATCAGATAGCCAATAATTTTCTCTATGTTTCAATATCGCAATTAGGACATTTTCACGTTAAAAGGGGAATAATTGGACGCCTTTAAAAGGAAAGGAACCAAGTGCCACCAGTACATTCCTTTAGAAATGTTCCTTTATTACATGAAGTATTTCATTATTGTTTAAATTGAAAGTTTTACATTTTCTCTCATTAAAATAAACTGTTTTTATGGTAATGGGTATGTATTTTTATATTTATTCATAAAAATGGTGCTTGGTTCCTTTCTGTTTAAAAGATCTCTTTAATTGTGAATTTATGTTAAAGGATCCAAGTCCATGCTATATGTTAGTTTTACAACCATTTCTTATGTTTACTCGTTTTATTAGTAAGAATAATAGTCAAAATAAGGGGTCTCCTCGTGGTCTAGTGGCTAACGCTTTAGATTCATATGCGAGAGATGGTGGGTTCGATTCCCACTGGCGGCAGGAATTTTCTCATCTCACAGCTCGTTGAGAAAATATCCACGCTGCACCCTGGATGTCGGCGCTAATGGCCTAGACGTCGATGCGCCGTAAAAAAAAAAAATAAACATAAAAATAGTCAAAATAAAGTAGGGAGTGAATAAATTAAGTAGGAGATAATGATGATGAAATGGAGCTACGTACAACTTAGTAGTCCAGTCACTTAAGACAAAAAAAGGGGCAAAGTTCGCAAAAAAACGCGTAACGCGAATTTTTTGGGGTGTTGCTCGGGACCACCCCAGTTGTGTGTACCCAATTTGTCAGCTTCGAAAGACCTGTGCTAACTACAAACATTTGAATTTTGTAAATGTTCTCATTTTCACATCTTCAACTATTATTTTTAAAGAATTTTTTATGTAATTTTGATGAGTATTGTATTATTTTAATAAACGACAAGTATTTCTATAACTATTAGTGTTCATAATTATTTTTTTAAATTACTTTACCCAAAACAATCAATTTAAAATATGGGTCACAGGGTACCCGACGCCACTAGTTATGGTGGGGTTTTTGATCCCCCCCCCCATTTCACCACTACTACATCCACCAGGGGTCTCCCGTGGTCTAGTGGCTAGCGCGCTGGATTCATAAGCGGGAGATGGTGGGTTCGATCCCCACCGGCGACGGCGACAGGAATTTTCTCATCTCAGGGCTCGCTGAGAAAATTCCTGGTTGCACCCTGGAGGCCCGGCGCTAATGGCCAAGATTTGTCGATGCGCCGTAAAAAAAAAAAAAAAAAAAAAAAAAAAAAAAAAAAAAAAAAAAAAAAAAAAAAAAAAAAAAAAAAAAAAACTACATCCACCATCTACCCCTTTCTCCACCTCCCAGTCCACTCAAAAAATAATAAAACATAGAAAAAACGGGCTGTATTGGTTCGTGCTATTGCCAGGCTCAGCCAGTCCAAACAACACGTTGTTTGTTTTTTAAAGATAACTAGTCACCCACTGGGCCTATAGACTTCGAATTGCGCTTCAATTGAAGCTAATAAGATTTACTATAACTTTTATTCTCAACAGTATTTCGTAAGATACGGCCTGCATATCCCTCCAAACACGCCTGTTAGTTAAATTTTGCACTTTTTGGGAAAAGTAGCCAAACTTTGAAGAACTGTATCTCGGAAGTTATTCTACCTAAAAAGTTTGATTTAACACCACAAGTTTTTAAATTTTATCTACTTTTGAAAAGCAACGAATACAAATTGTTGTATGATGCACGGTTTAGGAGCTATACGCAAAAAAACAACAAAATGTCCAAAAATGTTAATGTTTTTCGACTGTTGCGCAGTTATCACAGGTCTTTCGAAGCTGAAAAATTGGGTACACACTATTGTGGTGGTCCCGAACAACACTCCGAAAAATCAGCGTTACGCGTTTTTTTGCGATCTCGATGTCTTAGGTGACTGGACTATTAGGTGCTTCTGCATAGGTTAACAATTTGCAAGATCTTAGGCGTCATTAAAATCCAAATCTGCTTTTTCTATTCAATATCATCAGGCATACTAGGAGCTTCAAAAAAAGCGGTTCTGTCTCTCTCGGCGCTAATGGCCCATATTTGTCGATGCGCCGTGAAAAAAAAAAAAAAAAAATGGTCTGCCTCTTGAAAATGTTAATTCCCTGCTATGTTAGATTTAACAGACATGGAGAACGGTTCTTCTTTTTGATTTGCCGAAGTTTATATTTTCTTCATTTTTATCCGTTTTTCGATTCGCTATGTTGGACACTAAACTTGCAGGGGTTTCATTTTTTCTTAAAGATAAAAGGATTTTTTCTTCTTGCTATTCTCATTATGTTTATATATTCGTCGTCAGTGGAAACCCTTTGTTGGGTTTTAAGATGGCATTCAACATCGACAAACTCCGATTTAAAAAGTTTTCTTCTTGAGGGTAGAATGACTGGCTAATACAAGCTTTAACATTAATGTTATTTTGATATTGCGGCACTGGCCGCCAAATATATACAATTATATTATGTACTAAAAACGAATTATCCATCAATCATCGTCTGATTCAATACTGCTACATCCTTCAGCATTTTCTTTTGACGAGTCAGTATCGTCTGCCTCATTTTCTAATGACAGTTCTTGAAGTGGATCATGTGGTAAACTACACTTCAATAGGCTAATTACATATACATAGGTAACATGAAATTTAAATAATCATGTTAGTTTCTGTTCAAAAAATGGAAAAGTAATTACAAGAACAAAACTGCAATAAACACTGGAAAAATGTTCCCTTTCTTAGAGTCCGATTAATATTCCCTTCCGTTGCCCGTCGATGATCCAAGAAAGTAAATATTTACATTTTACCTTAATCCTACTAATACTAGACAGTATTTAGTAAGTGATTTGTAAAATATTTGTTTGAATTTTGTCCACCTAAAATTTGATTTTCGCCCACTGTGCGCCGCGGATTCTTCAGCTTCTATCTGACTGCCTAAACTAAATTTAAATTTGCATTAAAAGGGGGAAGAAGGGGGAGCTGAAAGTCTCAAGACAGTAAAGTAGGAGCTTAAGGCTTATCGAAAAAAATATTGGGAAGTGGAACTTTGTTGAACTTTTTTTTAAACCTTACTCAAACTTGAGTAATCAACAAAATATGAACAATCTAGTAATAATTTCTTTAATATTTTTTTTCTTTGATATGCCTTTCTGTTATTAGATATATAATATGTATTTATAAAGAACATACCACTAGGTAATAAATCCATTGTGAAAAGAATTTATAAAATTTGCAAACAATTTTTAAAACACAACTTAAAAGGACCATAGTTGGAACAAGACTAAACAGAGGAAGTGGAAGAGACTAGCAATAGTTGCCTTCCTTATTGTTTTAAACAGGTTTTGGGTTAAAATAGATAAAAAAAATTGTTCGGTTTTTAATGAATAGAAGACTTGAGCACGTTTTGACACGTAAATTGACTTTCTACGACGACATCACATTTTCGACTTTTGTCGGCGTTAAATAGTCGTTTTGCCCAGTGTGCGCCGGTGGGATTCGAACCAACCATCTCCCGCATACGAATCTAAGGCATTAGCCACTAGACCACGGGAAGACCCCTCTTCCATAATGTACTTTTTTAAGCAGGACTATATTTGCTGGTCTCCTCTTTCGGCTGCCCATTCAACCACCCGTACGTAGAAATTTCCTTTATTAGTTTTGCCTGATTGAACTCCATAGTTGTACATCATACCCTGACGCTTATAATAAACGATATTTGTAGGGATTCTTAGTAAAGGGAAAGGTTTTTTTGGAGATAAAATAACATGTTTCCTTATCTCATTCTTTCTCAGCACATTTTAGGTCTGCACCAAATTCATTTCTAACCTTTTCCATCAAATTCAAGTTTTCTTCGTGCTCCTTTCTTAGGTTTTCTTTAATTTCCTCCTTAATTTAGTAGTAGAATCCAATTGAGTTTAACCATGGAGTTTGGTTTCTTTCTGACCATTGCAGCTGATAATATAGTGTTTTAAACTAAAATAAATCTGTCGCTTGGTTCCTTTCCGTTTATTTCAGCATACTGGACCGTTTCACTTTCTTTTTTTTTTGGTATTTTTTCTTGCTTAAATAACAACATTATATTTTAACCAGTTTTTTTGTACTAAATAAATTCCAAAATTCTCTAAAAGATAGCAACAATAACTAAATTTAGCTAAAAATGGCGCTTGGTTCCTTTCCGTTTAAGGGTGCCCAATTATCCTAATAACCTAAACTTAAAGCATAAAACTCCAGGGATCCACAAAGCCTTTCAGCATTTATAACAAACAATGCTTGCTGTCAACAATTCTTCAACAAATATCCGACACTTCATTCAATATCTCCATAATGGCTCCAATAGCCCTTTATCAAACACCCTTTATTGTAAAATTTATTCAGAATAAAAAAAAACATCTTGAACTCATATCACACCCTTTAGTAGTTACATTGCCTTCCACAAGTGTAGCTTTCCACCACACGAACTTTTAAGACATAAGAGAATCAATAATTTACTAATATGGGACGAGTATGGCTCAATATTAGACTACCAGATTAATGTTCTGGAGGACCTTAGTTTAAGATTTTATCTTCTAGTGTCGACTACTAATCAAGAGCACAGACTGTTGATACACAAACAGGCCGTTGAGGCGCAATCAAGCCTTTCTGGCATCTGCAATGAGTATTTTAAGACGGTCGAAGCATAGTACGGACCACACTAACTCTTTAGTATGCCGTACGTTCGAGAATCAGACCCCTACGGGAAATGAAATATGAAAAAAATTTCATCAAAATCGGACCATTTTTGAGCCTGCGAGAGCGCGACCACACAAATACATGCATCTAAATATATATATATATATATATATATATATATATATATATATATATATATATATATATATATATATAGTTATAGTTATGAAATTTACTTAACACTGTTTTTATGTGGATTTTCCCACCCATATAGTGGTATAGGGTACTATGTCCAGTTCACATAAATAGCGAAGATCTGACAGTGGAAAATAAAATAAAATCCGTTTTCATTAGAGGTCTTAAGAAGACATCATTTGGAGGACTTGGTTTTTTTTTTTTTTTTACTAATAAATACTTCTAATTATCTATCAATGCCAATAAAATGTGAACAATGTTCTTTCAACTGTATAGATAAGTAAAGAAGACACAAATTTTTATAGTCCAAAGTTATGGAAAATTAGCTCTCCTGAACAATTTCAAATATATAACATGGTGTCCATTACACCCGGGGTACAGATATATAAATTTGAACCATCGTTATGGTTTTCGTGAACTATGGGTTCTGAAACGAGAAATGTTCCTGTCGGCACTAGAAACCGGATTGCGTCATAAACATCATAAGCGCGATTCAACCCCACGGAGAAAGAAAGGAAACTCGCTAAATAAAGAATGAGTATTCTAAAGCGAAAATAATAATAAAAAAAAATAATGGGGTCGACGAAGCGAATATAGGTGTCGGATACTAAATCCCCTCTCGGAATGGAAATTTGTAAATAAAAGCGACTATGGATGTCTGGGTTGACCCAGTTAGAGGGGTTTATTGGTGCAAGTTTTCACCAATATTGGAGGGAGGCCAATGGAGGAGGGTCCTGCCCCAGACAGTCGATATCACTTCCAGGGGGTGTGGCTGCACCCTCTTCGGAATCTCCTGCATTTCATAGGAATGCACTTATAGAACTCTAGGAATGAAGGGGTTCAGGTGCAAATTCAATAAAGGCCTACTTCAGGAATGAATGTATTTTTTTTTTCAGGAAACTTTTTTGATAGTATTTCACTTACATATTAGTATGGCTGTCGCGACAATTGAATCGATCAACGCAGAAAAGGCTTCAGTCCAAAATAAGAAGTTTTGAGAAAACTAGACTGAAACCCCTTCTGCATGGAATAATAAAATTAGGACTATGTTTCTTTGGCACCAATGTATTGGACTGAAGTCCTTTCCACATAGAAATCTGTGGTTACCTTTTGAGACAACGAATCTATCACTAACTCATATTGGGAAAAAATGTACTGAATTCCTTTTTGCATGGATCGATTGAATCGGACATTACGCAAAGTACAGACATTGACACAAGCCAAATTAGCGACCACAATACAGAACATAACCAGGCCCGTACGAGGCAACATACGACGATATAATGTTACATTACACAAAACACATACACATTCAGTAGCATACGATATTTAATAACATTACCTAAAAAAGAACTACGACAAATTAAACGAACAGTAATATGGCCATTATGGACCATAGAATCATGGTTTTAACCCAACACCTCATTGGCCGTTCTCCACTTACTTATGACCTAATGACTGGTCAAAATTTTAGACTGTTTATTGTTCGCAGACGATATTTAAAAACTTATACATATACACATTTGGCAAAATTATATTGTACACCTATTATCCCGGTCATGTCTCTATTATTCTAAGGTAAACAAATCAGGATAATTTGGGTACCTAAAAATAAAAACCAAACTCCTTATGTTTTCAGATTTATTCAGTTAAAAGTTGGCCAAACTTAATTTTTAACTTAAAAATTAATTCAAAAACATAATTAAAAACCTAGTAATCAATGATTACTGCACACATTTTTCAATAAGTCTGAGTTATTGATTTTAATATTTTCAGCTGGTTTTAAAATAGCTTGCCATAATTCTTCATCGTTTTGGCACGCTACCTTCTTGTAAACTTCTGCAGATAGTGCTGGCCAATAATTTTCGATAGGATTAAGGTCAGGATTTTGCGCTGGCCACTCCAACATTTGAAGACCCATTTCGGACAACCCCTGTTTCGTCACTCGGGAAGAATGAACGGGTTGCACTATCTAGCAAAAAATATTAGTTTCTATCTGGGAATAGGGATATCATCCAGGCTAAGACTTTTTCTAGAGTTGAATACAACTGGCTATTAATTGAGTTCTTTAACGCAGTTCTTGCGAGTCGAACTCTTTTCATAGCTTTTCTATGCGTTCCCATAAAAGTCTAATGAGACAACAAGTAATTAAGAAACCATTAAAAATTTTAGAAGTTACCTTCATCGTGTTATTTACAGAGATAATTTTTTAAAGGTACCCATTGGAAAGATACGGGGAGTGCCATAGGCTAGGTCAATATCCCTGTGGGAAATAGCTTGTATCATGGATATGTCTAAAGGGGGCATCATGAGTTATCCACATAATTTCTTATTCATCTGCAAGAGGGCCAATTATTTATTGCCCATTACTAATGCTTAATATTACACTGTAACTAACTCCACTGATTTAATTTCAAAAGATTTTACGTCATAACCTATGAAAATTTGAGGGTTTCGATACTAGGGTAACCACGTGGATTAGTCGTCATAGCAACGGTAACCTCGTGTAGCATCGTCCGGACGTAGCCGAATCGTGACAGTTTTAGCGTCACACTAAGCCATAGCTAAGCCATATCCATGCCAATAATATTGATAAAGCAGAGAGGATGATGACCTACAAGATAAGAGATATCGGCGATACAGCTGGTAGATATTTATTCCCAGGTGATAGATGATATCCCAGCCAATATCCAGGGTTCATCCCCCATCGGTGTTTGCTATAGGGGAATCTTGGAGCTCCGATTCCCTTCCCTACCTATCTCCTACCTGTCAAAAACCTCTTTTCACGTGGACCTACTCCTCTAGAATCTAGTAACTCAGATAGTTTCTTTCTAAAAATCTTCTTTTGCACACATCAATATAGTGTATATTACTGAATCAAGAAGAACATGGAGAAAATCGTTTACTTCTTAAGTTTTTTTGTTTTTTTTTTCACAACTAGAACTGTCTTTATAAAGTTCCATCATTTATTAAATTATATTATCAGCTACATTTAAATATATGAAGCAATATGAATCAAGTACAAACATAAATAAATAATTAAATAAAAAAAAAAAAAATAAGAAAGTAGGTATAACATTAATTCAAGAAGAAAGAAAGAACAAGAAAAAAATATTTAAGAAACAGGTAAATTCAGGTTTTTTAATATATTTAATTTGGCATAATTGTCTACTAAAGTTTTTTCGTAGTAATAACGAAAAAAAAATGTAGTCGACTATCAAATAAATAAAGTGAAAGAACGATTTTTTTTATTATGTTTTTATCTATTTTCTTTATTTACATGTTCAATTCTCTTTCGTTCTTCATTAATTCATTTATTAGTTTGTTGTTGTTGTTTTTTTTTAACTTTTTTTTTTTTTTTTTACGGCGCATCGACTTTTTCTTATTAATCAAATTTTTGCTTTATATGAATACATGCTCCTGTGTGAATGTGTGTGTGTGTGTGTGTTCAACAAGGCTGTTGAATAGATTCGGTGATAATAGCAAAATAAATTTAAAAAAAAAAGTTAAAAAACTGATTTTTTTTTTCGATTTTATATGTATTGGAAAAATATTCCAGGAATTTTGCGATTTACGCATACCGCAAGGATTGTTATTTCAATTGTTTCCAAAATTAGCGTGCTCCATCTTAAAATACTACGCTTTTACACATGTCCTAGACTTTTAGTATTATACTCTACAATATGAACACGCAGAAGCATCCATTATTACGTAAGCAATTATTGACTTTATCCAAGTCAAAGTTTCTTATCTCCAATTTATCCTAATCTAAAAATATCAATATAGTTACGAATTATTTTTATTCATTTCATTTTATATATATATATATAAACACATACAGGGTGGCCCAGATAAGCGGGCCACAAGAGAAATAACTACTAAACGGTTTGAGATATCAACATTTTTCATATTCTCGTCGAGATCTAGAAAATTAAAAAAAAAAAAAAAAACAGCAGAATGAGTTTTTTTTTTTTTTTTTTTTTTTTTGCTTAATTACCCCTCCCTTAACAAAAATACTATTTAAATAAATTCAAGTGCCTTTTTTTGGGAATTTCAGATGAGGAATACATGCAAACGTATTTTTACCGAGAACTACTTGACGCATCGAAACCCCGTTTGCACGGTTCTTCCTTGTTTTGTTAGTACATTTTGAAAATATCATAATAAAATAAAAATATGGGTAAAGAGGAAACCCTTCCCTTCAAAGGCCTATTTGAGCCCTTAGAAGTGTTATTTTCTCATTTCCGAGGGCATCATTTTATAGATCTCGACGAGAACTACAACTTTGCCCCTTTGAAAAATGTTGATATCTCAAACCGTTTAGTAGTTATTTCTCTTGTGGCCCGTTTATCTGGGCCACCCTGTGCATATATATATATATATATATATATATATATATATATATATATATATATATATATTATTATTTCTCTTATTATTAATTATCCACGACTTCCTGTTTATTTTCTAATTTTGTTACTGAAAATGAGCTCCTAATTTATAAATTCTTTTCTTATTATTTTTAAATTATTCGGCGGTGTTAGTGTGCCCACTGAGTGAATTTCACATACCAATTACCTACAAAGCAGGCTCCCTATTATCATTCCAGTAGGTTCTGATAACACAGGCTGTTGTTATATAATCTTCTCTAGATGGGGTAATTAATGCCTCCGAGCAAAAAATTTGTTACATCATTATTTGTAATAATTATCTTGAGCTAGATAGACAATGATCATTCGATGGATACGGGTTTCGTAGTCTGGATATTAATGATGTTGCTCAGTTACCGTTTGAAAGGACGAGTATCCTTCCTCATTTTATAACGACAGCGCACAGCGGTTATTTAAAAACTCCTACTCAGAGGAACTGCATCATCCTAGCGCAGTTCTGTTCTTATCCCTAATGTAATTTGGAAAGCCTGAAATAGAAACAGTTATTATTTTGTTGAGAGGAGATCGTTGACCGTAGATGATGCAAGGTAGGGATTGTCGGGGTTCGGTCACTGCTACTTAATAAAACTACATTTTATCATAAAAATGGTTTTATTGTGCCGACGTTTCGGCTTGAACTTCAAGCCTTCATCAGGGCTGTAAAAAACAAGTAGGACGGATGTAATACTGAAATATACATATATATATATATATATATATATATATATATATATATATGCCTACATACACAAATACACATACATATATGGAAAAAGACAAAACATAAAATACTAGAACATAATATATAGAAGAACAATGTGCTCTAGAAGTGTTTGGATTATTAGGAAAACAGATATAAGAATAACAGATTACATATTAGATTAGATATAAGAGTAACAATATGGGCTTACCGATGGGAAGATAGAGAACTATTCCTCACAAATGCGGGATCATTTCTGACAGTTAATACAGGGAAACAGGAAGAAAGGAGTTGGTGAGGGGGGGGGGGGGGGGTTCTGGACCACCCAATGGACAGAGAACATAGAAGATGAAAGAAAGAGCGGCGAAAGCGGCAAAGTACAGTAAGGGGTCATAAAGTCATAAAATGTTGTGTTAATGGAAAGGGAGGCAGGTATAAAGGGCTATATTGCAGGCGGTATATGGGATTAGGATGGAGTTTTTAATAAATGGAAAATGTTGGAGTAGGTAGAGGAGATGACTTCTTTGTCAATTTTGTCATTAACTGGGTTATTTTCTAGGTGGATAAAAATTGATTCGGAAAGGAGGCGTTTGTCTTCGTTGGATTCAGTGGAAAGGATGGAGTATTGGTCAAAACCAAAGTCATGTCCGTCTGTGATGGCATGTCTAGTTAAAGCTGTCTTTATGTCTTTATTCCGTTTATCGTTTTTGTGGTTGTTGATACGTTTTCTTACTGGGTTTTTAGTCTGTCCAATGTACGCACTATTGCAGTTGGGTGTGATGCAAGGGAGTTATTATTTTGGTTAGACCATTCGTGAAATACTTGTATGGCCCCAGATACGTGACCAATGGCAAGCTTACCCTAAGGAGCACCTGCATTGGTCCCGATCCGATCCGCTCCGACAGCCACCGACTGGAAGAAAAACAAATTCATTCATCTCAATGGAGGTGCCTACATTGGTCCCGACCCGACCGATGGTCACCGATTCTCGGCTGTTTAAACTTGTTTGATTGTACACCGATTTAGGACCGACAAAGCAAATGTTTGGTTGTCATTCGTCAGGCTGAATCTTTGAACAATAAGGGAGATAAAACCGTTCATAAAACAATAGACCTGTGGAAGGAGCTGCCGGAGAAAAGTGGTTCTTACAAGACTTCGAATTGGACATTCACTCTTATCTTTTAAAATATATAAACCGTTATTATTTTTAAAGAGGTAAACATGTACGATCAATTATAGGAAAAACGTAATATTTTAATATGTTTCATTCCTCAAATTAAATAAATTTTTTATAAAATGGAGCGAAATGAACCACATTTTTGGTTCATTGAAAATAATGAATTAAATATATGACTTGTTTTTAATTTTATATTTGAACTTCTATGTTTGATTTTTTTTTTCTTGAATAGTATTAATTGCAGTTTTTTAGTTGTAATTTTTTTTTATTTGATAGATATTTCATTTTGTCTATACCCTACATGTTTATAGTGCAAATCGCGTAGATGTGGGCTCTAAAACCAAATAAATATATAAGAGATACCGATGAATGAAAATAAAAACCCAACAAACGAGTTTAAATCCTGATTAATTAGAAATACACTCGGCGTAGCAGAAAGAGAATACTGTATTGCCGATACACTGCTGGAAAAACGCCTCCCTCCCCACCTCCTGACAGAATTGCTGAAGGTAGCTCCGATTGGATGGCTTCCATGCTGAATCCAGTATGCACTTCACTACCCACTCGACGTTTTTATCTTTACAGGCCTTCTCGTTAAGCTTCAGAGTATTTTATTTGGCTACGTTCAGCATTAGCTATAGCCCGTTCAGTTAGATGGAATAGTTCTAATCCCGCATGCGCGAAATTCTGAGGGAAATATAACCGACGGTTTCGCCATATGCATTTCCATTACAGCTACATTAATTAACAACACGCTAATTTAAGCACAATAAAAACTGATTCTGTATCGTCTAGGAACTGGGAAGGATTTGAGTCAGGCGAATGTTTAATATTTAACAATACTTAGACTTAGGCAAAGCTAAGGCTAAAACCAGTTTAAATAGATGGTATAGTTGGAGGGAAAACGGCGTGGCCTATATTCCCCGTGAAAGAAATTGGCGGTAAAACTTTTCTGTGTTATAAACGTCGCACTAGGAAGTTTGAATGAATGAATGTAAATTTTATTATATACCTTTACACAAATATTTAACAAAGTAATAACCGAACAATTTACATAGGCTTGGACAGTGTCCATCATTCTGAGTGCATGTAAACATTAATTAATTAATCATTAAAAATAAAAATAAATAAAAAAGAAACTTATATATTCCTTTTTAACAAAGACTTAGGAAAAGAAAAAATATTCAAAACGAGAAAAGAAAATAACAATAAAAAAACAAAACAAATATACAAATGATTAAATAGCGAACAGAACAATAATACGTCTAAACAAAATTATAAAGTTTAAATTAATAATTAAACTGGTTAATGAGAAATTACCTGTATTTGACCGTATTATTTAAATATTTATACAGAGTGTCCCAGTTCCTTCCGTCTAGGATCAACTTAATATCTTCCAACAAGAGGAGATCATTGCTGTAATGTAATCTTCTGAACTCCTTCATTACAGGACATCGAGCAATGAAATGCTCAGTGTCTTCTTCCTCTTAACCCTGGATTGACACTGCCATTCACATCTACGTTAATGACACCGTGGGGTAAATTTACCCCATACAAATATATAAAATAAATAAATTTCAATTTTTTCTTTTGCTTTTTTATACAAGAGCAACGTATCTGCCGAATATTAATTAAAATTCAATAGCTAGGAAATCCTAGAATCCAATATTGTTCATACACCAAATAATTATCCTGTAAAAATTTTACTGAACTGAAAATATTTTTCATGAACAATAAACTAAAATAGTCAAAAGCCATAAAAAAATAGGAACTTTAGAAAAATACAATGTTCTGTCCAATTGAGACTCGTTAACATTTAACACATTTTGGCGATCGGTGTGCATGGCCCTTCCACACATAGAACATAGCGTTTTCGTCTTCCTGAATGTTTTCTGTTACAAAATAAACATTGCACGTGTTTGTCCAAGTTAACGAATGATGTTGAAGGTCCAACAGGACTTGATTCATCTTCCGAAACCAAAAGTATCAGAGTCTTCAGTGGTTTTGGTATGTTCTCCAGTTGGGCACTAACTGTCACATGAGCGTTCACCAGTTGGTAGTCCAAATCAAAGAGAAAATCTATTCTGGGCAGTTTTCAGGCCATTTTGTCACTTGGAAAGCCGCAACATAAAATTAATTTATCAGATCAGCGAAAAAGACATACGTTAACTACACCGTGGGGTAAAAAAAATACCCTATACACAACTCAAGACCTTCTCATGCAGCGATTAGCTGACAACTGGCGTTGTTTAGATTAGGCCAAACCAGATAATACACTTCCCATTATTTAGGAAGAAGGAGGGAGTCTCTACGATTTACAGAATTTAAGAAACACGCCATAGAACAAAGTGTAGGGTATTTTTCACCCCACGGTGTCAATCCAGGGTTAAGGATTGCACATGGAGCAGTTTGCACGTCCGTCTGTACGCCATGGCCTACTGTTCAGGTGCAGCATCTCTGTCCTAGCTTTCATGATCAAGCGGATTGCGTAGAGGGACGTGTCATCTGAAATGTAGGAAACGGCTACATCGGTGTGATTCAGCTTTTTGTACAGGAGATGATATTGCGACGACTGAGACAGTTCAGCCCATCGTCTCTGCTCGAGATTAGCGAGTGACAGCAGTATCCTGGAACTCAAACGTATCACTAGGAAGTTTAAAACGTATTTAGTCCTAGCTTTGGCTAACAAAGTGAGTACAAAGTAGAGGGGTCACCGATTTGCCCATTTTCTTCCCCCTCCCCCCGATTCTGCATAAAAAAATACTTGACACATGTCCGAGCGTTCCGTCCAATGCGCCTTAGGAGCTGTGAAATAAAATAAAATAGTTTGGAAATGCTTTATTTTATATGTTGAGTTTGGAAAATGATATCGACATGATTTGTTCACCACTTCATTTTTTTTGGAGAGTAGATTAAAGAAAAAATACAATCGTGAAACAATCATTTCTATTTCGTCAAATAAGATAGTCGGGGTTTGATCATAATATTTAAATACATTTTTGTATACAAGCTAATTTTATTGTCAACGTTTCGGTTTGTTTTTCAATCCTTCATCTGGAATACGAGAAGATGAAGTACTAATCCGTTAGAAGGTCGCTAAATACCTCCGAAATACAGTATCTTAACATATCTACGAAATACAAAATTATACGATCTCATATGAAGACCCGTCATATGAAGAAGACACGTTAATGAATCTATATTTTTATCCGATGAATAAGTGCAGATTCATTATGACTAAAAATTAAAACTGCTCTTTCATGGTTTTTACACTTTTAATAAATTAAATTGTAATACATAAATCCTGAAGGTATAATAAAATATAATCATCAAAGATATTCCAGAAGTCTTAGCTCAGTGTGTTTATCGTCAAGGATACGAAACAAAAAATAAATAAATAAAAATTCGCTACAACACTGATGATCAGACTACCTTCATCTGGGTCGGTGCATAAGAGATTTCTTTTTGTAATATATATACATTTAATGCCAATTCCTCAGGCGAAATTGGTAAAAGAAGTGATAATTTTTTTTCCTTGTGTTCTTTAGAACCGAATTTTTGTCGTCCCCTGTGTGTGATATTGGCATGGGGTTAGTATTAACAATACAAAATGCAGGTGCATAGGGTTCTTTACTCACGCACTGGCAAATCCGCGTAAAAATCGTCTCCCAAAAATATTTCTTGGTTCATTTAGAAGAACAAGTTCAGGCTCATTCTAAAAAGATAATTTGTATTGTATAAACCAGTAACTTTTGAGTAATTCAATACGGGAATCTTAAAATGAAGAGGGTTCAGTAGTTCACCGTTGAATAGATGGAGAGCACCACTTGTTGCACGACTTACCTTTAGACCTGTGAGGCACGTAAGCGGGATCAGTATTTATAACTTACAAGGCACTTCGGCAAGATTTATTATCGTGAAAATAGAATAAAAGCGTCAAGATAAATAATAAAAACATCTTTGAACAACTTCTTCATTAGTGCATAACCACTAAAATAAATATAACTTATTTTCCTCTTTAAAATGTCTTATAAACAGCTATTTTGATCTTGATAATTGACAATATGTATTTAAATAATATTAGAATAATCTTTCAAGTTCTATTCGAAAAATGTATCTAACCACGCAATTGCAAAATGTACAAATAACAACAGAACAGCCAACGGCAATAGCCACGTTGAATGCACCGGTTCCCGTTGAGCACCTGAATAGGTGACCGACCACGTGCTGTTGGCAATATAAATGTGTGCCAACTTGTAGATAGTCCGGCGTTAATAGTCTACTTGTTGACACGCCGTTAAACACACACACAAAAAAAAACATAACATTAATAGTCCATAAGTGGAATTAAGGTTGCAAGTTTTCTAACAATCCTTTAGCATACATATTGATGTTGGAGAACATTTTTAACATCTCTGAATAAACACACACATCCGTATTTGATAAGGCAAAACAAAAAAAAAAAAAAAAAAAGTCCAAAGAAGTAATAAATACACTATATTGTTGGACTATAAATTAACAGCCAAACAGTTAGAAACCCTGGAGATCATGACTATTTTCGGAAAATAGTTTCATTCTATGCTTTACGGGCCTTCCTAGTTTGGAAGGGGCTTATCGAGCCTTAGATTGTTTCTTAACAAGAAAATAGAAATAAATAAAAAACTTCAAAAAATTACAATAAGTAGAAAAAAATAAACATTAACTTACCCTTTACTAAATTTATACTTTTTGGCCCAGGTAGCAGCACAACTCCTGTAAACAGAAGAAATAAATATATGTAAGTACAATACGATTGCAAAACACTGCTGTGATTGATTGATTTCAATATTTCATTATTACAAATCGAGTTAATAAGTTACGACATTTCAGACTTCGTATGAACCCTTTACTCTGCAGAACCCCAGAAAGGAACCGCCCATTGTTCCCTTCTTGTTAGTGGATGGACCTACCTTTCTCCTGATTGACACATCACCCAACCTATCTTCCCGCGCTCTTCTTGGACCTATTCAACGATCAGCTTTAGTGTCTTCATCTTGAAAACCACAAGTGAACCCTTACTGGTTTCTGATACTCTTTTCCTGGTTGATTACCTTACCTAGTATAACAGAGGACCTATTGGGATCACCCAGCTTTTGTCTTAGGCTATCATAGATCAAGCCTATCTGAAGTTTGGGGTGAAGTTGGAGAGAATCCCTGCTCCAAGTTCAATCGAGAAATAAAATCAATTCATGCAGCTATAAGAAGAAACAATTACTTAACATTGTAGATTGAAATACTATTGGAGGAATACAGAAGCCGGTAAAAAATTAAACAGCTTTTGCGTAAGAAAAGAGGAATAATTATTCACGGAGAAATTTAAAATCAATAAAATGGAGCAAAAGAAAGTAGAATCAAGCGTGAAATCGCGGAAAATAACGAAAATAATGACTGTTATAATTTCTTGTTTTTACTAATCATAAAATATATAAGATTCTCCTTATAAGTATCGAAACTACATAGTAAATTAAATTCAGATGGTAATGAGTAATTACAACAAGAAATATGCAAAAGTATTTAAACAATCGGAATAAGTCAATAAGTTTTTTCTTAGTGGAGCAAGGTGTTTTCTCAGCGATCCCATATTCTGCTCAAGCTGCTACAGGCAGGACTTGATCCCGCATCTCCTAGGTAGGAATCAGATGCGTTATATACTCTACCACGTAAACCAATCAAGTCATAATGTTTGGTTTTACTAAGACTGGTCTCCTAAATTAGAAATGTGTGGTATACAATATCTTAATTGCTCTAAGTCAGGACCAAGCGAGAGTACAACCATAGCTTAGACTAAAATACTTAACAGAACCAGTGGGTACCATTCTTACCTCATCGCTATTCATCCAGTACGTATAGTGACATACTTCATATGAAAATTTAGCCCTGAGCACCTATGCAGCGACACAGTTATGGCCGAGCTTATTGCTTATATAATGTCTTAAAGTCAGCAATACAAGCAATCGCCTTGATTCAGAAAGTGCAGACTCCAAAGAGCCTAATAGAAAGCTTGTCTACTCCAACGGTAATCTGGGCATCACTTAATTTTGTGGGTTCCCGAGGAATAAGCGTAGCCTACTTCGGAGAAAACAAAAATGGTTCACATAACGACAAAAAATTCACAAAAACTTCAATAAACTCTATAAGCCTTTCACAAATATAGTCTTTATTAAGAAAATACGTAATTGAAATGTATTTCAGCTCATAGAATCCATAATGGTGCTGTCAGAATAGTGCTCCCGGCAGGTTAGGAGGGAATTAGAAAATAAACCCTCTTTGCTCGCGTCCTCCGTGCGTTTATGGATGAAGCCCCATTAAGACGACATTCTGTTTGAGTCTCACAAAGAAATGTCGACATTTTACGAGCATGATTCATATAAAGACGGAGAATTCTAATATACAGGTGAAAGGGCGTGAAGTAATGCTGGTAGCCGCGATAAGCCACCAAGCAAAACGCAATCAAGTCTTTCAAACACCGTTCTCTAGTTCCCAGTAGGATGGATATAAGTTACGACATTTCAGACTCCGTATGAACCCTTTACTCTGCAGAACCCCAGAAAGGAACCGCCTATTGTTCCCTTCTTGTTAGTGGATGGACCTACCTTTCTCCTGATTGACACATCACCCAACCTATCTTCCCGCGCTCTCCTTCGACCTATTCAACGATCAGCTTTAGTGCCTTCATCTTGAAAACCACAAGTGAACCCTTACTGGTTTCTGATACTCTTTTCCTGGTTGATTACCTTACCTAGTATAACAGAGGACCTATTGGGATCACCCAGCTTTTGTCTTAGGCTATCATAGATCAAGCCTATCTGAAGTTTGGGGTGAAGTTGGAGAGAATCCCTGCTCCAAGTTCAATCGAGAAATAAAATCAATTCATGCAGCTATAAGAAGAAACAATTACTTAACATTGTAGATTGAAATACTATTGGAGGAATACAGAAGCCGGTCAAAAATCAAACAGCTTTTGCGTAAGAAAAGAGGAATAATTATTCACGGAGAAATTTAAAATCAATAAAATGGAGCAAAAGAAAGTAGTATCATGCGTGAAAGAGCTTCGTCAATAACAAACAAAATTAGAAGAGAAGAGTGGAGGGAGCTATATAATTACAGCTTGCAATACAAGAGCTGATGTCTGTCTGAGTCCGCCATTAGTCTCAGGATTTATGAGAAATCGATAATCGTTCTCAGCTTTATTGAAAAAAACATTATTAAGCTCATTCTATATTTCCCCTTCTTCGGGTGGGAAGGGGTGCCCTGCAATTTGTATTCGTCAATCAAGCACTCCAAAGCATTTAAAGTTTATCAGTCTACTTTTTCGCCGACTTTTCCTACTTGAATTGTGTAGGAATAATATCGATTTATCATTTTTCAATATTATGACTTGGATCTATTTCATAGTATGAATTTGAATCTATGTAAATTTATTGTCTTAAAATTTATTTTATTACGGACCTTTAATATTTTAAATCCAATAGGTTCAAACATATCTTCAACACTCCGGTCTAAAACACTCAAAGAAATGGTTCTAGGCCTTGTTATCTACAAAGTCACAATGCCCTTTTGTGACTTGAAATATCACTCAGGGAATTACCTCTCCCTTATCCAGCAATATACAGAGAATTCTAGTACAACCACACAGAGATGAGGGCCAAAATATTTCCTAAACCGAAGGGGAACGTTCAGGAATTGAGGTATAAAAACTTCATCGGCTAAATGTATCCTCTTAAAAATTCAATTTTTCTTCTCCTTTCAAGAACAAACTTATAAGTGGTTCCCCTTCAATGTATAAAGGGAAGGATTTAAGCCATAATAGGCTGCAGAGGGCGATTTGTTTCCGTATGCCAACGGAAATTTGAAATTTCTTAATTAATTATTAGAATTAACAGCGTTATAGAATATATAAGCACATCCATAGTTTTTACCAATGAATTTATAAACAACTAAAACATATTGTTAGCAAAAGTATTCAATCTGCTCAGCAGAACGTTGGTTACAAAAGGACTAAAAAAATATTATGTTGAAATTCACCTTCTTTCATAATAAATAATAAGTATTTTACTAAGTCGTTTCATTGATATATTTGGGTTGAAATTTCTGTTGTTTCATTGAAAAAAAAAACACATTATATGATAAGAAAAGATTTTATTTAACATCACCACACGCTGGTTAGATGTAATGTAATAGACATCCATTTGATGATGAAGTGATCCGCAACATGACTATTCATTTATAAATTTATTTATTTATATATATATATATATATATATATATATATATATATATATATATATATATATGCAAATCGATTCGCTTAAAACAATGACTACACACATACTATATATATATATATATATATATATATATATATATATATATATATATATATATATATATATTGTACGACCAAATATACAATTGGGCGTCGAATGGCTGAACATCCCAAGGACGGGCGTTGCACGAATAAGAAGATATATAAATTGGAATTATACTTATATATCAGTTATACAATTCATTTTACGTCAAGTTATACAAGAATTCAATATTGCATAGTCATTCAATTAGGCACTAAATCTTAAATCTTAATTTTAACAAATTTTACAAAGTAACCAGCAAACAGATTTTAACTTCCTTAGGATTGATATTGTCAAATTTTGTAATAAAATATAGGCTTGTGTTTGATTCTCGTTGTACATGACACAATACATTGTACAGACTGTTCCTCCGAAACATCCTTACTAGGATATAAAGTAAAGGGTTCCGATATTCCTTCGGGTCATGACTATGTGAATGCAATTAGATGCGTTTTCCCAGTATTGTTGTTGATTCGGTAATGTTGGCACAGTCTTAGGAAACAGGTTTTCCTCTTGAGAACTATCATTGTGTCAGATGGGAATAAGCAAGCCAAACATTTATCAATTTCGAATCCATCAAACCAGCAAAACTCTTCCAGCGTGAATTAATGAGAATTACAACGTATAATTACAGGGGCCTTTGACAAATGCATCCGTCCATACATCTAAATCCGTTTGGGTGAGCTGCACTCGAATCTAAAACCGGTTTTGCTCAAACATCCCCAACATTTATATATTTTTATATACGTTCAAAGCTTTTTACATATTTGTTTCATTTTTTTTTTTTTTTTGTTTGATTCATGTTCACATTTTTTTCTGATTTAATACTCTGTTTATAACTATACTCATAGTTTATTCATTTTTTTTAACCTCTCTATTTTTTTTTATATTGAAGTTTTCATCTGGTACCCTCTATATATAGTCTACTCTTTCCCTTGCTTCCATAGCCCTACAATCCCTCCATATTCACTCACTTTTTTGTTTTATTATGTAATGGTAGTTTATGAGAGGTATTTGTTCTAAAGAGAGTTCGATTTTGATTTATTCCATTATTTAAATCGAATTGTTATTGTCAACGTATAATACCCCATAATAGAGTCTTTCTTTATTCATTTCATTTCGTTTTCGAAAAACCGCAATTAATAGCAAATATTTGCGAAAAAAAATATTTTCCAGCCTGAGGAAATCCATAAAAATTAGAAATGTATAAATTGCGGAAAATGCATGAAATGTCTTTTTTTATTTTCTGGATCAAGTGCCATCGCAAATCTTGATAAACGGTAAAATATCTTAAAATAAGAAAACTACTAAGGATATACTGAATGATGAACTCAACCCGGCTTTCTTTCTTTTCTGAAAAAAAGAGGTCAAGTTTAGCTGAGAAAGGTCAATGATGGTCTAACACTTTGATCTTGTAAAAAAAATCCTTTTTTTAGTGTAATAATCTAAAATGCAAAATGGATGGTTGTTTAAATCAATTCTATAATTTTCTATACAATTTCGTAAATTAAGCGAAACAATAGGAGCAGGTTCAAATCACTAGATTCATTGATTATGTCAATATGCATAATTAACATTTGACAATTAGACTCCATAATTAAATCAAATGATGTCCTATTTTTGGAGCAATAAGGATACATTAGAGACTAAACGCTAAAACTTAAGAGGAGTTAATCTTGTCAAGAAGTTTCCAAGTGACAATGAACACCACATGAGATAATCCAGACATAACTCCCCGACAGATAAACCAATTACTCTATTGCTCTCTTGTCATCCCTCGTGTCTTTCTCTCTTATACTCACATCCTATCAACTTAAGCTACCTCATGCGACATCAAGCAATTAGTAGCTACGCCAATTACATGGACAGAAATAGTATCCGACATGCTTACCTAATGATGAGCAGTTTGGGCATTATTTAGATCTGTTTGTACTAAACATGTTAGTTCGACTGCACCGGTAGCCGTACATTGCATATGAAATCAAAAAAAAAAAAAAATAGAAGATCTGTTTAAGTTTTAAGAAAAATTGGATTATCATTACTATTAATATACAGTGCTTCTAAAGTCCTTTTTCATCTCATATTATTAAGACGAAAGAGTAATTTTTCAGAGCTAAAATAGTTTTCATAATAAATTAAAATGCACATGTCCATTTAAAACTAATAATAAACTAAGATTTTAGGACATGAATGTAATTCCAAATGATGGATTGTTGGAAATAAAATGGACGCAAAAATAACAATCCAGTCATAATATTAAATATTAATATGTATGACTATACATGCGTGCTTCTTTAGACCTTAGTGTCTGCATACATATGTATAAATATGCACACATACATGTACCTATAAGCAATAAATATTTGAGTATATTTACATAAGACAAAAATCACTCAAATTAGTTAATTTTATTATTGTTTCTGTTGTCTCTCTTTTATTATTTTTAATTATGTTTTTTAACTAGTCATAGAGCACTTTCTTTATCATAATCGAATCTATAAACTTAATAGAACACATCACCTTATATGTAAATGTAACATTCAAGATTAGGGGTAATAAAAAAAAGGATACAATTGTAGGAGTACTAAACAGGAGCATCCAAAAGACCGCATTAGAATTTCTCGAAAACAAATATTGCCCCAACAATTTCAAAAATATTGAAATTCAACAACATCTACCTGAAATTATTAAAACGTCATCATCAGCGTAAACAACATCATCAGTTCGGTAAACTAGAAAATACGACTACCTAGTTCAAACTCATCTTATATGAATTTGGAATTGATAAAAAGTGACCATTCTCCTGAAGGTTTAGAAAACACAAGTACTAAAAGTCCGACATACATGATCTGGGTTACCTAAGCGTATTACCCACATAACGTTCATCCTGGTATGATATTAAAAGCCTAAGCTTTTTAACGCTGTTTTAAAAACAGAAACTTTAAATATTTTGCCTCCAATCGAATACAATGCTGAAGACTTTAAAGCACCATTTTCTACAACTGAGATGTTCCTGTCGAATCTTCTCTGTATTCCTGGCGTTTGAATGGTTTCTTTCCATGCATCACAAATTCTGAGACATTTTCCAAGGCAGGCTAATGCCTTTTACTTTTATATTTTCTTCGTAAAAATATCTTTTCTGAACGCGACCAAAAGAAGATTGTTTTCTCAAAAGCAGTTCAAGGTAAACTGAAAGTGATTTCTTTCGATTCTTTATTTCTACATTCCCAGAAAAAATGCACCAGAAAGCCTATTTAGGTACTCTAAACCTTAGGAGCTACGATTTTTTAGGTAATTTCGCTTGATTCAAGTATTCTGCTCGTCACGAGCTTGACGTTACGTTCTAGAAAAAGTATGTTTATTCCGAACTTCAAAAAATAGTATCATTTTAGTAGACCCTAGAAAGCAGACAAAATATACATTCCTTGTGAATATATGTACCAAATCTCGCTATTTCTCTATCGCCAGTCGTATACGATACCTTTTTATTTATTAACACAGAAGGCAATGAAGTTACTGAGAGGATACTTTTCTTATATTATTTGTTTAGTTGCGAAGTTTTCAATATGAAATCATCATAGAATGTATAGACTGAAAATAATATGAATGAGACGACTAATAGTGGAAGCTACTCTTTCTGATTAAAACATTGAGCAGAAGGGACCGTTTTCCTCAGATGGGTATATTTTTCCTTCCCTATCTCCTTTCAATAGCTTTCGATATGAAGCAAGAGATATTCCATATCTCGTTTAGCTTTATATTAAGCCATGCACAATATGCAAAAAGGAGTCCTCTTCTTTCGTAATTCGTATTTATTTGAATAGTCATAGAGGGCAATGAATATCATGTTTGACTTTGCTTGCTTAGGGTGCTTACAGACTGAAGCGTAGAGACAGCAAAGAGCATACCGAGAAACGTTGCTAGGCCGACTGGTGGCCAGTAACTGAATGGGTGACCGACCACGTGCTGTTGGCAGTATAAAAGGATGTAGATATAGCGACGTTAATATCGGTAATCGGTTTGTTAAACAAACAAAACGAAAAAAAAAAATAACAAGCTGTTGAGTCACGTTAACGTTACGTGTAACTTCTGCTTGTGTTTATATTTTTTAAAACAACTATAACAGGTCCTTTAAAGTCAGTGGAATATTCTTTAAGCTTCGGCATGTTAAAAAAATCAATAAATCAAAATATAATGATAAAAAATAAGGTAATAGTACAACCGACTCTTTGGGAAACTTGAAACAAACTGACTTGTCAAAATACTTATGAGCACAAGATATGGCATTTTTGTCATGCAGCCCCTACTGTGAATTAACAAGTTAGACTATAGGTCTACCGCGAAGAAAAGAACCAGTAGCCCATGTGGGGGAATGCCTAGATCCCCTCCGGCCACGCCCCTTCTGATTCTTTTGTTTGCGGTCAGACTATAATTGTTTACTTATGACCTGCAAATACATCGTTGATACAATTGCAAAGTATCGAATGTGAAAAGTGATTGGCACCTTATAGATGACCTTATATATATTTTATTCTACGATATATTTTCATGAGACTTAATGCACATTCGTTAGTTTGATTTTCTGTAATTGATAATATTTTTCTTGGATTTTTGAGAGTTTGCCCCAATGTAAATCCGTCCAACAGAAATCAGAAAACACATGCGATACTTTGTATTTGTATCGACGACATTTGTGTATATGTCAACCATTATTTTCGAAATCTGTGGGCTACCGGATTGGGTCATAAGGTCAACCACATGAGCGGATTTCCTCCCTAAGAAGGAAACGCGCTAAAATTCTGATTTATAAATAAATAAATACGGTTTCCCTCCAGACTACAGTGATAATATTTCAGCATTAATAAATAACTCAAGCACAGTCCAACCTGTAGAAGGGACGTAGGCGCAAAGTGTTTGAACTCAGTCTCAGTTAAACAAGGTCTATGGAAGCAACTACAAGTTGAGATATATTTGGCTGGATTTCGGCCTCTGGATTTAACTCTCTCCAACAAAGATTAATTTAAGAGAAACTTTCAGGGCCATTTGGTGATAGCAAACTAGAAGCAGACTTTTAATGTAGATACAGCCCTGGGTAATTTGTTTGTCCTGGGGGAGTCTGTGATGTATGCAGCGTTATTTGTGGAGTTCTCGATTTCGTAGAAGGTAGAAAAATAATGTCTCTCCACTGTTTTTCAAAGTATTTATTAGCAAAAGCTTTTCGAGAACATGGTTCTCATCGTCAGTGCATCTATTACTCCACCGGTAGTACTGCTAACAGCCTCTCCGAACAGGTGTGAGACATTACCTCACACCTGTTCGGAGAGGCTGTTAGCAGTACTACCGGTGGAGTAATAGATGCACTGACGATGAGAACCATGTTCTCGAAAAGCTTTTGCTAATAAATACTTTGAAAAACAGTGGAGAGACATTATTTTTCTACCTTCTACTATTTAATAAGTAATCAACTCCGGGAGCAAAAGGGATTTATATTCATTATTTTTATTTTTCATTTTTCTTAATATCTTTAAATGACTACCAAAAGATTTTTTTATCCCTTCGGCCTTTTCTTACTCATGTTTTATGTTTCTCCATTCCAAATTGTCTTTCCATCCCAATTCCAGAGCACAATCACTTTCCTCCCATTCCTACCGAAAACCGCCTAGAACTCTCAAGAGACATTGGCCTCGGGACCAGTTAACTGAATAAGGACAAAAAAGTTTTCCAATGTAAGAAGTGTCAGTGTTGATTGGCTCCTTCCAAAAGTGTTATTATCATAATTCTTTTTGTGTGCTTAACGGCGTATCAACAATTGGGCTATTAACGCCATGTTTCTGTTTTTTTTCTTTCTTTTTTTTACGGCGCTTTGACAACTTGGCCATTAGCGCCGACATCCAGGGTGCAGCGAGGAATATTACCAACGAGCCGTGGGATAAGAAAATTCCTGCCGCTGGTGGGGATCGAACCTACCATCTCCCGCTTATCAATCTAAGGCGCTAGCCACTAGACCAAGGGATACCCCATTAACGCCGTATTATCATCATTATTATTATTTCTTATTCAATTGTTTTTTTATTTACTTTTATTAAGATTTTTTATTTATTTTTTATTTTAAGTCGGTCGTAAATCAATTTCAGTTTATATTATTATTTACATTTGAGAGAAAAATTAATTAATGTACTATCATAATGTACAATGTTAAATAAACATATTATCAATAAAAACAAAAAAAAAAATTAAAAGGCTAATAACACCAGTAGTCGATGCACCCTAAAGGAAGAAAAAATATATGCTGCTGTTGGTTATTCAAAATTCAAAAATGAAACATGAAATTCAAAGTTTTATTGGATAGATGTTTTTATGATTTCAGAGGTTTAGAATGTTAAATGAGTTGTATTATTAATACACTGAGAAGAATTTTAAAAGCCCTACTGATTGAGAACTCATTGGACCATTCAGATTTTTTACACACCCCCACCATTTGGTACTATGCTATAAATTATCAAATCTAAAACTGTAGAAAAACAAGTGCTCTGAGCAAATACACTCAGCAGTATCAGTATGGAAATGTTGATCCTATTCAACAGAAACATGGCGTTGCAGGTTCATGAAATAAATAAATTAATTTAATTTCGAATTTAGGACTCTCCATCGAACAAACAAACAGTTTAAGCAAATATAGCTAAATATTCAGCAACCCTTGGAATATCTATTGATATTTCTGGGTCTATCTATCTATGTGATGGCTGGGTTCAGCCTACCAGAAAGGAAGGGACATGGCTGAATAGATCTTATCTAAGGCTGTGGGCGGTTCTATCCAAGATAAAACACATTCCACTTCCTCTTTCTAGTTATATCCATTATGTAAAGATTAATTAACATGTATTCATGTATTTCACCAATATGTATTTAATTTGGATTAACAAATTCAAATATATGTTTTGAAAGTGAAGAATATCAAATAATTTAGTAATATTATTTTATCATACAAATTATAAGTAGAAGAAAAGGAATTACAAAAAGCAAAATAATTTATTGTTTTACTCCATCTACCGCACTACATTCTGAAAATAGCAATATTTTTCCTCATCTGTTCTAAATCAGACAACAACCTACAACCTACGAAGATTAACACGACTGTAGAAGCAGGAGCTCTAGTATTCGGAATGTAAGGTAAGAAGAAGTCGTGCTTACTAGACTACGTACTGGACATTCACACTTCAGTCAATAAGAAAGCAAGACAAACCAAACTGTACACGTTTCCTTTAACTTTGAAGTCATACACGCTGTCTGCAGATTGCAGAAAAGACATCGACTTACCACTTGACCTAAACGATTTTTTCACACAAGACAGTACAGGTATCGCTATTTTGTACTAAAATATCTAAAACTTAAAAATCAATTCCAACTTTTTTAATGGCGTACAATTTACATTTCATTACAATTAACATTTAATTTAATTTTATTCTACATTCAAACCTAATAAATATGTTTACATTTTGATCAATTATTCTCCAAATTAAACCCAAGTCTTTCCGATGATTCTTCGAAAAATATCTCAAGTAGAGAAATTATAGAATATATATAATTTCTGTGTATAAACAGTCTCGACCTTGTCCCTTGAAGAGTTGGTCTCATTCCAACTCTAAATTTCACAAACAATCTATTTTTGCCGGCGGTCCACATTTACAGACATTAGACATTTCTGGATGTTCCCACAGGTATATGAAGAGATGGCGTACAAAAAATGTGTTGTCCAAAAACGTAAAGAAATTTAAAGTTCAATTTACCCGTTTATTAATACCTTAGTTGTTCTAATAATTTAACACCAAATTGTTCTTTTATAATAAGTTATTATTATTCGTATAAATTAGTATTAATTTCTGTTTTTCTTGTCATTTTAGCTGACGAAGGCTACCAAAGAGTAGCCGAAACGTCCTAAATATAGATTTTTTTTACAAAAATCATATTGAGGTTTCTTTAGCCGAATCCCAACTACTCCACCTTTGCTTATCACCTCGATGGCTAACTATCTAATCTTCATCGTAAAGAAATTAGTTATTGATATATTTGTGTAGAGTTTATTATATCTGACTAAATGAAAAGGTAATCCGGAGAGTATACTAGGCTACGACAAAATGGTCTATCAGCTGTCTGTCTGTCTGTTTGTTCCTTATACAAATCAACACCGTTTGACCGATTTTGACCAAACTTACTACAAGGGTCGATCTTGATCCGAGGAGTGTCATAGGCTCGGTCAAAATCGTCTATCAGCAGTTTGTCCCTAATACAAGTCAACACCGTTTCACAAATTTTGACCAAACTTGGCACACAGGTAAGTCTTGATCAGGGGAGTGTCATATGCTTGGTGAAAATCGTTTAGAACTCACAGTTCGGATAGCACGGGTTCGAAACTGTGAACCTGAATAGTCACAGATTTGCGTTATTAGATTTTAATATTACTTATTTCATTTCTAATTATTTTTTGCTTTTATAAATGCAGAAAGTGGTTTGTTAGGTGCTAATGGCCTAGGTACTCGAACCACCTTAATAGGAAAGGAAAAAAACAGCTAGTTGTAAATAATTTAAATATTTTTTGACGAAATAAATGGCTACTTTATTCATTCATTCATTCTTATAGAAGTTTACCAACATGTCAAATGAATGATGGTAAAGATTAGTGCCAAGAAAGGTCTTCAAATGTCTAAGACTTTAAACGTGTTCATTATTTTTTTGAAACATTGTGAATATTATCAACTTCACACATGAATAATTAGTTGATGAACAGACTATTCCAACATATTTAGAAAACAGTATTGTGATGCATCTGCAGACAATATACGGTTATCAACCTTCAGATAACGAGAGAATACAATACTGGGGAATGTCATTGGTCAAGATACGACATAACAGAGGAATCAACAACTGTCCTTGCATAACCCAATTCCCTTTCAAACCAAATACCAGTCCTCATACTTGCTCTATCATTTCACATTTCTATTGGTGTAAAATTTCGGAACGGAAAAAATACAAGGAGGTTGTTTAATGATGAAGTTGTAAACCATCTTTGACTATGCTATTTTTTAAAATAAATAATATGTCATCCCTCACACCGACATCTCGGCCATTAGCGCCAATATCTGCAGGGAATTTTCTGAATGGGCCCGAAATGAAAACATCCCTGCTGACGGCAGGAATTGAACCCCCATCTCCTGCATTAAAATCTAAGGAGTTAGCCACTAGACCAACTACATAATTATAATTTATTAAAATTCGGACGTCCATTAACTTGGATTTGTGGAAGAGGATATCTGAAGCCGCTACTCCTATAGCCCGTTCAGTTAGATGGAATAGCTCTAATCTCGCATGCGCGAAAGTCAGCCGGAAAGAGCTAAAGGTGTGTTTTAAATTCCAAATCTCTCTACAGAACTTCAATAAACCAAGCACAAACCATGCCATGACAAAATACCGATTCGTCATTGAAGTATTAAATAATACTTTGATTGAATTGCGAAGAGGGGAAAATTCGTGCATCACTGGACATATGCCCGGGAGCGTTGAGGGATCTCGGTGCCTGAATGGGGGTTTCATGTTGATACATGGAAATTAAATTTCCACCAGGGAACGACGAGACCAGTAAATTCCATTCGGATCATGGCGAGAAGGGGGGGGGCAAAATACCCCCTTCAGGTACGGGAGATGCTACCTTGAAAAATCTATAAAAAAAAAATATATAAGTTAATGTTTTCATTTTGAAAATATAAATACCAATAAGCCAAAACATGCTTAGTTTAAAATTTATAATAGTTATTTTAGGATTTTCCGAAGGAAATTAGTTATTTAGGTTGGACTGTAACACTATAGCGGAAACGATTTTTGTTTTTCTTCCAGGGAACTTGGTACATCAGGTATCGAGACATGTTTAGACGAGCTCGTTGAACAGCAATACCGTTTCTACCGGAGGGGGAGGGGCAAATTATTAATATGTCCCGACCAGTCGACAGTTAGTAATAAAACAACAAAACTCGGAATACAACAAGCTCATGTAATCATAAAGATGTTTTGCGAAAATAAAATAAATCGGTATATTAGGAGTAAACGTTCACATTAGAACCAAATTATGTATTTGCCAATACAGGCCGGTATTTTTACTTCCTTGAAAAAAAAACTCAGTAACAATCATCCCGAACTAATGAGGGGAAGTGGAAAATAAAAAATAAATTATTTAATCAGCTGTTCAAAAGAATTATTACTTCCATTTAATAATAAGTCACCACTATTTTATAACCCAAATAGAGCTGATGCCTTATCTTAAACACAAGCACAAGCACACGCACGCGCGCACACACACACACGCACACGCATATTTAAACACACATACATCCAAAACTTTTTTTCGTGGCCTACGGTTTGTGAAAAGTCAACATTTCTCATATACAAATCCGGAATGCATCATTAAGGTGACGTAAGAACCTGAGTCGTTCCCTATGGGGAGGACGGCAAGAAGGTGAAATGGATCTTGAGCGATCCAGAAGAAGCACAGACCTAGTTCCAATTGTATGCGGGAGGATTGGCCTTCCTCGAGATTTACTAGCCTAATAAATAGACGTCAGGGGCACATAGTCCACAAAGGGTCTAACCTCAACCTGACCTAGTTCAAAACAAACTAACTAAATAACCATCATATCAAGTCAAATAACAACATTATTTACAAATATTTGTAGTATAATACATTATACGTGTATGTAACGAACTCAATAATGTTTCATATTGTATACTAGGACACTGCTACAATGAAACAGTTATTACAACTGAGTGACAAGTTAGGGCAATAAATATCTTTAAGCCAAAATTATGTGAATCAATTAATTAATTATATATTCCATAGTTAGTATGATGCAATTATATAACTAATCGATCAAATAAAATTAAATAAGTAGCACAATATGTCCAATTAAGAAAATGCGCTAAAGTCACGAACCACTTGAAGTATAAGACCCTGACAGACAGTGAGAGAAATGGACTGCCCGCTAACATGACTTGCTCTTGATTAACCCCAATTCTCCTAAGAACGAAGGTCAGGAGTCAACCCAAGATAGTCTTTGTCTAGAGATTGGTGATTCTCATTGAAGGCGGCGACATATTACCTATTTGCAAATTAGAAATTAGCTGCGACAAAATCGGCTCAAGTCTGGAAACGTTTTTATTCATTCAAGCAGGCATCAAATGATATGATGTTTGAGCATATTTCGGAACTAAACTGACACAGGCTTACCAAAGACTTGGACAGCTTTACCATTATGATCAAAAGACATACTTAACTAAAACCACATACGAAAATAATGCTCTATAAGACTTTAATTTGACCCCTAATTATGTACGGAGCACCTGTCTGGATGGGGGCCACGAAGACCCAGATTAATAAGATCCAAAATAAAATATTAAGAATTGAGGTGTCGTGAACTGAATGTACCGTACATCACAGATTTTCTGAAGGACTCGACAATCTCACTACTCTTCCAGCAGAGATTCAACAATTAGGAATAGGACAAGTCACAGTAAATCGACGCCTTAAAGCACGCTTGCCTCAAGACATCCTACATCCTATACTATAGAGACATGTCATTTTTATTGGCTGATTTAGTCCCTACTAAATCAGCAAATAAATTAAAATTCCTCGTTTTTGGGGCCTTCATGAAATAACTATGATGCTTTGTAAAACATATTTTATATTATATTAAGGTGAGAGAGAGAGACCATTCTGAAAGGTAGCTGACCACTTTGGGCCACAGCATTCTCCTAAAACCAATAATAGGCAATGATTTAAAATAATAATAATAATTTTTTATTTATTATTATTAATTCTAAGAATAACAGATAAAATACATTGGAACAAGTCAGTTCATGTAGTTACAAATAATGCCTCTTTACAATTTCTTCGTGAAAGAAGTTGTAAAATAAAAAGGTGTTTAGCACTGTTGTTGATACTGTGAATAAGGTATACAGAAGATTTGATAAAATAACAAAGCAACGTAAGAATCGGGAAAACGAGAAAGGCAGTAACTCTTGAGGGGGGAAAATATATTAGTAACAGAAAAGGTGAATAAATAAGTAGAGAAGAAAAAAAAATTAATGAAATAAAATAAAATAAACATATAAATGAATAAGAAATAATATTTAAAAAATAAAAAAATATAGCCAGAAGTCAGATTAAAAAAAAATAGCCTGTTGAGCGTTTGGGTATTAAAATTGATTCCGAGATACGGGTATATTTGCAGTATAAACACAAGAATATTATTGTGTAAAGGTTAGAGATGAAGATCCTTTAAAGTAAGAATGTGTTATATTTTTTTTTTTTTTTTGTTTTATAGCATTATACTTGTTAAATTTTATGGTATATGTTTGAGTTATTAAAATGTTGTAATATGGTTTTTATATGTGGGCTGTCCTCCATTAACAGTTCTTGAATGTTATAAGGTATGTTTATTAGATTTCTCTGTCTGCATTCTGTAAGTATATGATTTATAGTAAGAGTCCTGCTACAGTATTTGATCTGAATTAGAGACATATTAGAAAAACCGTGAAAACACAGAACTGTTATAAGGTTTTTCGCATTTAATGACTCCAGCTCAAGAGCATACATTATTATATTGATATTTGATGATTCTTTAAAAGTATAAATAAAACCGTTTCCCAACCTCAGCCATTTTTTTTCAGGAACACTATTTTCGTGCCTAACTTGTCTGGAGTCATTATTAAGTAAAATATCTTAATTTATCAGACAAGAACAGCTGATTAAGGCTCTCCTCCCCTATCATTGAGCTTGCTAGCACACAATGCAGTCCTTCACTCCCCCCTCCTTAGAAGGACGAAGGAACTGGAAGCATCCAGCGGAAGAAGGCCGATAAGGGATTCCTCTCATACCCCCGGTCTATATGTGCTACATTATTCAAGGGTCAGACCATGTGACACGGACAGTCTGAAAACCACTGTAGGAAAAGGTATGTAGGTATATCACCGTTACAAATGTAATAGCGGTACACCCAAGTATATTTTGGGGGTAGCGGTACTTGTCTGTAATGGTATCAGCACTTATTAATTTAATTTCATAAAATAAAAAGGCCGTCAAGCAGGAGCTGCATTACTAAGCACGTTCTTCAGAAAGATAGTAGTATACGCTGCATTCATAAATAATTTGCTTAAAACAACCAATATAAATTCAAAACAAACTTCGGGAAGATCATCGGGGGAAAAAAACAGTTAGAAGTTTCAAATGATTTTCTGTCAGAAGACATTTTAAATGTACCTAGTTACATGGAATATTTTGGAAAATAACAAACAATTTTTGATTTAAAAAACGATGGCAGATTTGTTTTAAGCGTATTAAAAAAAAAATAAAACCTGTACTCAAATTCCAAAAATATGAAAAAATTGTATTAAGATTTCTCTAAGGCTATACCTCCAAAAACGTGTTAATGATTCACTAATTCGACCATATTTCAAAGACAATTTAACCGATTCAAGCCAAATTTGGAAATTCAAAAAAGCTCGAAAGTTACACATTGTCATTCAATCGGGGTGTTCTAGAATGAACGTTATATGCAAAATGAGTTCAATTTTATTTATAATCGCCTGAGATAGAACCTATCATACAAAGTACTTTTTAGGAAAAGTTTTTTGAAGAGCTTTATCTCGGGCATTATTCAACCTACAGAGTTCGTTCTTGCGCCAAAAGTTTGTAAAAAAAACGTCGGGAATTTTCAAGGATTTTCGTCTGGCACGCAGTTAGCACAGGTCTTTCGAAGCTGACAAATTGGGTTACTGGGCTGGCCCCGAACAACACCCCGAAAAATTAGCGTCGCGCGTTTTTTGGGGAACTTTTTTTTTTTTGGTCTTAGATGACTAGACTACCTGGCCAGACTTAGGAATTGGCGAGTTGAATAAAATGTTATTTTATGTTTGATTGTTAAACTTCTTGAATTTAACTTCTTTACACGTAATTTATCAAAAACATCCGGGTAGACAAAGTTGCTCTAAATGTTATAAGCTTTCATTTGAAAAAAATGCATTGATATCGGCTAAGATTTAAAGGCCGCCTGTAGATGAGATGAAGTCATAAGTTAACCCGTTCATGGGATAATAGAAACGATATATATAAACCCGAGATAACTCAGGCGTGGGCCTTAAGCAGTTAATAATAATAACGGCGGAATATATATTGAAAAACATGTCTAAAAATAAGTCTTGCCTAAATATGAGAAAAACAACAACAAAAAAATTGTATAGACGGTAATACACAAAGTGGTTCTAAAGGACTGGTAAAACGACCACAATAAAGCCTGCTAAAAACTCTAAGTAATGTAGGGTAGATAAGGAGAAAAGCGAGGGATTCCATATATAAAGGAGAGAGAAGTAGCGAAGGGATGACAGGAGGGTCGAGAGTAAATTCACCCTCAGCAACCCTTCTTGCCTAATTGTACCTTTCAACCTTGGCAAGTATAAGGAAGATAAAGTATAGCCTAGGCTACCATTCATACAGGGATCCTCTCTAATAAAAAACAGAAGGAGTATTTAATGGAATTCATATTTACAAAGAACAGCTGGTACACGGCAAAGTTGTGCGTAATCATAATCATGATTACAATCCAGGCAAAGAACAGTTATAGATGGAAATTTTTGGAATAAAATTTTTGAATTCGTAACTTTCTTTGGGCTGGATAGGAGGTGAACATATCAAAAGTCCCTGCCCGTAGCCTTTTTGCCGGGGGGGGGGGGGGGCTTTATTAGAAGATCTCATTTTTCGGGTTTTCACCTATATCTCGGAAACCCTGCGTCCCACGTAGGAGTATTTGTACTCTAAAACCGGTCAAAAGTGCAAATATTCAAGTTCGTTATAATCTTTTCAAACATGCTAATCTTTAAGTTCGATAAATTGTCTATCTATTGGTAGCTAAATATTTTCCTTCCGCTCTCGCCTGTTGTTGTACCAACAGTCCTAAGTCAGACATAGTTGGAATCGCCTGTATCTGTTCTTCCGCACTCGTCAGTTCAATTTGTTTCCCTCTCTATTGTGATTAAGTTTAAATTAAGTCTTCTATTGAATATGGAAGTGGGATGTATGTACTTTATCATGCAACTGTCTTTTGTTGTTTAAATTGTACTTTTTTAGAGAGTATTTATTTGGGTACTTTCTTTATCCAAAAATAATGAGATATCGAGATTTTTAGTTACTTGTCGGGTGTTCTCGAGCCATGTTTCTTTTAAATACATGGAATTTAGGCTAATGACAATTGTTCAATGCGATAAAATTATCCGCCTTCATCTGCCATTTTGTTTTTTATTCATTTAAACTTGAATGTTAAGTTAGTTAGTTATTGCGGCATTACGATTTTAGCGCGGTTCCTCCCTCCCCCATAGGGAGGAACCCCGCTTATAAGGTTGATACAATGAAACAATCCGGAAGTGCCCCTAGAAACCGAAAATAACGGTGGTTCAAATTTGTATATATATATATATATATATATATATATATATATATATATATATATATATATGTATGTATATATTTATATGTATATATATGTATATATTTATATATATATATATATATATATATATATATATATATATATATATATATATATATATATATTGTCTGTTCGCTCATTTCTGGCTTCCCTAATGGTCCGATTGTGATGAAATTTGGTAAAAAAATCCGTCGTTCGATTTGAAAGGTCAAGTTCGTTAACCAGCAGAATCCGCCCACTGGAAGATGGCGTTTGGGGCGAAATTCGCGCAAAAAAAATCGTAACGCTTAGGTTTTTGTCTTCATAAGCTTGTAAGTACTCGTTTTATAGGCTTTTTGGGCTAGGAAAACGAATGAAACCATTTTCAAGGCGATAGCTTTAACCGTTTTCGAGAAAATTGGAAAAATAGTTTTTGAATACCGTTTTTGGTTTGGGTACTTAGAATCATGGGATTCAGTTGAAACATTTTCTGCATGTTCTACTTTCATTAAAACTAATATGTTGAAATTTGTGTTACGTTTGGAGTTAAGGAAGGATTAGAATAAAATATTTTATTAACAGACATAAAAAAGTTTGGTAACTTTGTATACTTTCCTTAATATCACGAAAAAGGTGGAGAATCTTGTTAAACGGAAGAATACCATTGGAAAGCTTACTAAATGCTCTACAAAAAAGGTTCTGATGAAAGTTTTGATTAGACGATGTCAATCGGAGAAGTGCTTAAAACTTTAAAGTAATTGATTTCGCTTATTCGAACTGTTCTTTTTGTCTGTTTTTATTCCTTGTTATTTTTTAAGTGCTTATAGTTGGATAATGTATTTGATTTTTAAAAAGAAAGCACCAAAATTATGGAGGAAGACGAGGAAGAAGTAGAATTTGAAGACGGAGATAACGATGAAGATTAACTCTGAATATAGCTTTATTGTAATAGTTTTTATTCAAAATTTGTATATTCTGCATAAAAACGTCTAATTAAGGTCGAAAATTGTTTTTCTTGTGATTACATTGCAAAAAAAAGCGTAATATAATTTTGACGGGTTTTTTAAAGCAAATACTCCTATGTGCGTCCTAGCGACATGACTATTCTATAACAAATCAAAGCCGATTATATTTTCTACAAGATCTACTCAATAAATTTTTTCGAGATGTATTTAGTTTTCGAGATATCCACCATTAAAAGATTGTCATTTTTGGAAAAAAAAAACACACATTTTACTCCACGATATCTCTTTCACGATGAACCCAAAAAATACATGCCGGTTATAGGGTTGTAGAGGATTACATTCGCTCCAATACTTATATGTACTATATATATATATATATATATATATATATATATATATATATATATATATATATATATATATATATCAGCCTTATCCTGGCTAGAATACGGTGGTCACCAACAGATAACCCTTCCTAAAATTCTGAGTTAATTATAGTGGGCGTTAAAATTTAAATAAATAATCATGATGACGATTATGATCACAAGCTCTTGAGATGTGATAATAATCACTGAGCCTGGAGATATGATTATGATTATAATCGTACTTACAAGTACGCAATACGATTACACTTGTAATCACATATTTGGATATAACTACACTCGTAATGACAACATTTTTCCGTTGTAATCACAGCTGTTTCTGCGATTAAGCATGTAATAACAACTATTTTTTTGTAGTTGTAACCAAATATTGGTTGGTGAGACGGCTTCTCTCTCCAGAGATGTTTTTACTCTCCTTTCTGTTTCTCCTCCAGTGACGTCATCCAGCCCTGGTGGTTCCCTTGCCCAAGGATGTATGAATGAAGTCAGCCCTGAGGAAGTTGGAATGGAAAGCGGCGACATATTGCAGCATGGAGAGCAAAAACACTGCTATAATGAGAAGCCGTCTCACTAACCAATCCAATCATATATATATATATATATATATATATATATATATATATATATATATATATATATTTAGGGATATACATACTCACCCACACAAACAAATTTTAACCACTGTCATTTTCGTGATACATAGGTTCTGAAATGTTCTAGTCGGCACTTCTAGATATCGTCATCGCGCCTACGTCATTAGCGGGTTTCCCCCTATGAATATAGAGAGAAAACTCTGCCGAAACTGCCTGATTCGTAAATTATCCACCTAGGTCCGAACTCCAGCCCCAGCCACCCCTAGTATGAACCGAGGACCGTCCAATAAAAGTAATTTCCCTCCTAGCCTGTTATCACTTCCTCCATTCCCTCGCCTTTTCATCAACCTCCCATTCCTCTACTTCCTCTATAAATCATCTGATAACATCCATTCTGCTCCTCCTAGCCTGCTTTTTACTGGCTTTTATTGCTCCTTTTCCACCTTCCTCTTAACGTTCAGCTACTTAGCCATTTATTCTCCGTCGGGTGGTAATTTAAAGGAACCTTAGAAAGAAGTGGGTCATTTCAAATTTAAATAAAGGATTGCTCTTGCTGATCTTAAATGTGCTTAAAAAAAAATAGAAACGTTAATCACTAGAAATAGGTTCCTTTCTCATCATACTCCAATTTAATGTGCTAAGTCCAGTCTTGGGCTAAACTAACGTTAATTTACTCTAACTAAAAATAAACTCAGGTTATATTTTTATTAGATTATTAGATACACACTATTGATAATTGGGCATTAATGCAGTGAACAATAACAACCATGGCTTGGGGGAGTCAAACTGGGCAATGGGGGGAGGTTTCAGGCGGTTATCAAATGTGTTACTGCCTGGGGACCGGTATGACTTGGTCATATTTACCTGTTTTTAAATATGTTTTTTATAAAAATGAATGACGCACAAAGAAGTTATGTGAATCATGTAAAATTGTGATATTTGTTTAAACTGGGGGGTAAATGGGCGGGCCAAAGGGTTGCTGGAGCGGATGTGCGGATATGGGAGCCGTCCGACTCTTATGGGAGCTCTGCTAAGCTATAGTGCCCTACTCGACTGCTTAGCATCTCCTAGTATACCTGATTCCCGTCAACGCCTACTGCTTTTCCTCCCCGTGGTACCCCCTGTACCCTGGTAAAATCATCCCTTGCCTCCATCGAGGATGTTAAGGGAAATAGAGTCGATAAAATTCTTGGTATCTAGGCGCACGGTAGTGCGCCAGACCAAGTTCCGGCCTAAGCATACTGTGTGTATATTACAGGCGGTCTTAGAGCCGATTTTTACCCTCTCATAACTTTCAACCACTTAAAGATAAAGTTATGAAATTTTAGAGAGGTATTATACTACTAGATTTGAGTAAAACTGGAAATTTTCATAATTCTACATCGAATAGTTTCTGAGATATAAAATCGAAAATCGGGTTTTATAGGACTCACTCACTCACTGACTCATCAAAATTATTAGGCACTTCCCATGATGCTAGAGACTTGACATTTTGCATGAAGAGAGATATGAAGACGTTATTAAAGGAAAAAATCGAAAAATCACGAAAAGTTGTGTTTGACTCCCCTTCCGGGGCGGGGCGTTCCAGTTTTGTACTTCCTTCGGAAACCCATGATGTGGGGTATCAAATGAATTGTCTCGGTATGAAGAACCTACATTTGATGTATTAAGAAACAATTAGACGCATATAGGCTCGGTAAAAATCGTATACCAGCTGTCTGTCTCTATGTTTGTTCCTCTTACAAATCCGTACCGTTTGACCGATTTTTACCAAACTAGGGACACAGATGGGTCTTGATACGGGGAGAATCATAGGCTAGGTTAAATTGTCTATAAGCTGTCTGTCTGTTTGTTCCTTATACAAATACACACCGTTTGACCAATTTTGACACACATGTCGGTCTTTATCCGGGTAGTGTCATAGGCTAGTCAAAATCGTCTATCAGCTGTCTGTCTGCATGTTTGTTCCTTACACAAATTCACACCATTTGACCGATTTTGACCAAACTTGGCACACAGGTAGGCCTTGGTCCGGGGAATGCACTAGGCTAGGTAAAAAAGGTCTTTCAGCTGTCTGTCTGTATGTTTGTTCCTTATGCAAATTCACACCGTTTGGCCTATTTTGACCAAACTTGGCACGCAGGTAGGTCTTGATACGGGAGTGTCATATTACCTATGACGTTTTGTACTTTTTGTTCCATCGAAATGCCATCATTTCTTCTGAAACCCATCATGTGGGGTATCAAATGAATCGTCTTGGTAAGGAGATCCTATATTTGATGTTTTAAAAAAAATTTCGACTCATCTTAACAAAAACAGTTGTGACTTCTTTCTTAAATGTAGTAAATAAAGTCGTAGGGGTTCACTGCATAATATACTTCAAAGCAGATACTAAGTTTTTCAAAGTCGAGCCATCTATATTACAAAGTTTAGGATCACAAACCCAAAATGTATAGTCTTTGTTCTTATATTTTTCTTGAAGGCCTTCTGCACTTTCCCTATTGTGATCGTTATCCTCGGGATAAGGTTCCAGTGTTTTACAGTGTAATAGTTTAGTTAAGAGAGCAATCAATTTGTCCTCGAGAGTAATGTTGTCTGGAAGAGCTTCTAACTTTTCTAGTCTAGTGATTAGATGTATGTAGGTTGATTATTGGCATCAAATATCAAGCAGTAAGGAGAAACTTATGCAGAATCCAAAGACCCTGGTTTTATATGAAGTATAAAAGCCAGTAGGTATGGGGCAACTAAGTTCTATTTAATACTTAGAAAAAATTAATAAGATCCCCAAAAAAACATAAAAGTGAAATAGAGGCCAAGTTCCTGCCCCCACAAAGAAACACTCCCTTCCTCAAAAATATCCCCTCCTAAAACTCCCCAAAAACGCCATACCATTCTACACCCCAAAAAAGTAGTATGAGTTGGTGTATTAATTCAACCAAAACTATTTGCCAATACAAGAGATGATACAAGAAAGAAATGTCCAAGTTCATTACTTGGAAGACCTCATAGTTACTTACTAAGAACAGTAAAGACGCTTCAACTGACCTTTAAAAACAACAATAAAAATACTTATATCCAGTTACTAAAATATCACTTTCCTCAACCAGGTATATTCTTAAACTTGGTAATGTTTAGTTTTTCTCGAAAGATAATTTCGGCACAAAAAAACATTGCCAAGTTTAAGAATATACCTGGTTGAGGAAAGTGATATTTTAGTAACTGGATATAAGTATTTTTATTGTTGTTTTTAAAGGTCAGTTGAAGTGTCTTTACTGTTCTTAGTAAGTAACTATGTTTTTGTGGTTGAATCCAACAAACCCATTCAGAACCAGGAATTTGAAAACGATCGGCTTAAGGGACAAAGCTCTGTTTCTCGTTTTACCTTGGAGCCGTATTTATCGCCCTCAAGGTCACCTGGGAAGAAGAAGCTAAGGAAAGGAAGGAAACGATTGCTCGAAGAATTAAGCCCTCGCACAAGTAAATTTGCAAAATTTATTATACTGAGCAGGACGGACGGACAAACTTTTACTAAAGTTTCTCCGTTCCTAATCAACAAAATAATTTTTCAAGAATTCGGAGCAGTCCTGGGAATAAGTAAAATGCCTAACGGCTCTTTACTGATTGAGGCCTCTAGCAAGGCGCAGAGCGACAAAATAATTAAAGTAGCAACTCTGGGTGGATTTGGTGTTAAAGCAGAACTGCATAAAACACTAAACTCATCCGGAGGAATGATAACATGCTTCGATTTTGAGCACTGCTCCGACGAAGAAATTTTAGATGGTCTAAGAGACCACGGCGTCATAGGCGTTCGCAGATTCTTTCGTAAGAAAAAATCTGTGAATGGTGTAGAAGAAGCGGCCCAATTGACTGGAAGCGTGATGCTCACGTTTGATCAACCTGAGATCCCTTCCAGTGTTCAGGCTGCCTTCTACAAACTTAAAGTGCGGCCTTATATACCACCTCCCATGCGATGCTATAAATGTCAAAAGTTTGGACATTCTGCAATGAGATGCCGGTCGAGATCCGTGTCTGCGGCTATGCAACACATGGTCCCGACCCTTACCCCCGGGCCTCATTACTCCCGCTCAAAGGACTGCCCAGAATATAGAATTGAACTAGAAATTCAAAAGTTATGGGCAGAAATAAAAGATATAACATTTAAGCAAGCTAGAGTTTTAGTCAATAGTGCGTCATATGCTTGCAGAGGGAGTTACTCCAATGCAGTGCAAAACCAAACAAGAGAGAGACAAAACGCGACTAAACCTGTACCTAAACCACGCACTACTTCACTCCCCCCCAAACCCCATCCCCCACCCGCCACCACACTCCCAATTCCTTCCACTATCTTCCCTACCCCCAATTTTCCTTCGACTTCATCCACTGTGGTGGATGAAAATAAATTATCGGGGATATTATCTCCCCTAAAAATTGGGAACGCCTTGGATCCACCCCATCTTTTCCTTCAAGTCCCGGGGCTGATTGCCCCGTGGACAATGCGAATGATGATGGAGGCGGACCATTTACCTTGGTTAACGATAATCGGAAAAAAGGCTGGCCCAACGGAAAGAAACGAGGGTCAAAGAATTCAACTCACGAGTCTGTCTAAATCCTTATTAAACCCAAAATGCCTTTAAAAAAACTCCTACAATGGAATATCAGAGGATTTTCGGAACACAGTGACGAATTACACTTTTTAATGCACAAATACAAGCCATTGGTTGTGGCTCTTCAGGAAACTAAAATTCCTGAAGATACTGCTCGGCCATTGAGAGGGTATAAGTGTGTCCATAAAGAACCTAGAGTTCTCCCGGGTGGGCAGAGTCACGGCGGAGTGGCTCTGTACACAATGGAGAACCTAGGAGCACAGGAAATACATATAAACACAGACTTACAAGCTGTCGCTGTGCGCCTAAAGACCCCTCTAACCGCTACTCTCTATTCATTGTATCTCCCGGACGGCAGAGCATACCGAATAGACGATATCAAGCACATGATAGAGCAGTTGCCTTCTCCAATAATAATATTTGGGGACTTCAACACTCATCATGTTTCCTGGGGCTCAAGAAGATATTCACCCCAAGGTCGTCTATTGTACTCAATGATTGAAGAGATGGATCTGGTTTTTCTTAATGACGGGACGCCCACACATTTTTGTGAATCTTCAGGATCCATGGACTGCATAGATTAGACAAATACCAGCAGTTCTGTGTTGAGGCACCTGTCGTGGACCGTTCTAGGTGATCTACACCGTTCTGACCATTTTCCAATACTAATTAGTCAAGCTGGGAGATACAACGAATTCAAAAGGCCATCAAAATGGAATATTAAGCAGGCTAATTGGGATAAATTCCGACAATCTTTTATTTTACCTTCCTCGGGAGACTCTGCGCAGGGAAAACTTCAAAGCTTATTGAAATCCATTAATGATGCAGCAGAAGAGTCGATCCCTCGTACCTCATCTCACGTAAGGAAAATTCCAGTCCCTTGGTGGGATGAGGGATGTAGGGACGTTAACAAAATAAAAAAAAGTGCATTCAATCGCTTTAAACGTTATCCGACTGAAGCCAATTTAATAGCGTTTAAAAAGGCTAGAGCAGTGGAACGACGAATAAAAATAAAAAAGAAAAGAGAGTCCTGGGCCTCGTATGTCAGCACAATAACTAGCGATGCGTCTCCGTCCGAAGTTTGGAGTAAAATAAGAGCGATTTCTGGAAAGACAACAAACAAGCAAAACCCAATTCTACTAAATGCAGGCGTATACGTTAGCGATCCACAAGAGGTCGCTAACGTGTTCGCTGATTATTTTTGTACCTCATTTAGTGACGCAGCTCACAAGGAAGATTTCCAGGTCCTCAAAGCCAACGCAGAAACGTCTACTCCTGTCTTCGGACCAGTAGACGACATCGCAAATGATTACAATATCCCCTTCACCTGGGAAGAATTAAATAGGGCACTCCAGGCTGCATCTCAGAAAAGTTCACCTGGTTGCGAATGCCTTCCATACGAAATACTAAGCAATCTCCCGGAGGAAGGGAAAATGGTGATGCTTGAATTGTATAACTCTCTCTGGACCAACGCAGAGTTCCCCAATGACTGGAAGCAATCCATCATTATCCCAATTTTAAAACCCGGTAAAGACCCCATGGATCCAGGCAGCTACAGACCCATATCACTTCTCTGTTGTATGGGAAAGCTCCTGGAGGCTATGGTGAATTACCGGTTAATTCATGAATTAGAAAAAAACAATTTTTTGTCAAAATATCAAGCAGGTTTTAGGCATGGATTCTCCACCCAAGATCAGTTGGCATTGTTGGAGCATACCATCCGAAAGGCCTTTTGCTCCCGTCAGCACGTTTTTTCGACATGAAGCAGGCTTACGACAGGGCATGGAGATATGATATTCTCCGACGTCTTTATGGATGGGGGTTTAAAGGCAGATTGCCTTTATTCCTAAAGAGTTTCCTTGCAGAAAGAACATTCAGAGTTAGATTTGGAAACTCTTTATCATCCATAAAAGTTCAGGAAACCCTCAAGGATCCATCCTGAGTGTAACCCTGTTTCTTGTCGCAATCAATGGCATAGCTGACAATATAGACCAACAGATTGGTCGATCTCTCTATGCTGATGACCTTGCTCTTTTTAAAACACACGCAGCTGAAGATTGCGAAGCCCAGAGATTGCAACAAGCAATTAATAATGTGAGTGAAATTGCAATCAAACGAGGTTTCACATTCTCTCCCGAAAAGACAGTAGCAATTCATTTCTGTAGACTTCGGAGACCACACAACCGCCCAAACCTTACATTGGGCGGTTGTGTGATATCCTTCAAAGAGGCTCAGAAATTTCTGGGCCTAATAATGGATGCACAGTTGAGGTGGAGGCATCACATCAACTATATTATTAACAGATGTGAGTCATCTCTAAACGTTTTAAAACACTTTCAAGATTGCAGTGGGGTGCTGAACAATGCATTCTATTAAGGATGTTTGACGCTCTGATTATGGGTGTGCTATATACGGATCAGCACGCAGATCGTGGCTCCGCCAACTTGACAGATTGTACAATGCGGGGCTCCGAGTTGCGATTGGTGCGTTCCGCACGAGCCCATTAGAGTCAATTTACGTAGAAGCAGGGCATCTCCCACCAGAACACAGGCGAAACCAAATGATGCTGACATATGTATCATCTTTACGGACAAAAAGTTACCACTTCTTCCGAGAAATTGTTACAGACAATACAACCTTAGATATGTACCGCCAGAAGCGTTCTATAACCAGACCTCCAGTTGTTACGGCTACGGAAATCATACACTCATATGGTGGAACCTGGGAGAATCTGATGGAAGTTCGTCCCCCAGCTGTAAGCCCATGGTTGCTCCCAGATCTCTACGTAGACCTCGCACTGGCTCGTCTGAGCAAACAGGATACCTCTCCTTCGATTTACAGGCCATTATTCCTTGAGAGAATGCAAAATTATGATGACCACATCAAGATCTTCACCGATGGCTCTAAAACCGACAAAGGAGCTGGGTGTGGCATATTTATAAACAATGAAAATCACCTGTCGGTATCTCTTCATCAACATACGTCATCGTATCATGCGGAAATGTTAGCAATAAAAGTAGCTCTTGAGCATTACGGAAACCTCCAAAAAACAAATATAATTTTATGTACAGATTCCTACAGCTCACTCGCGTCATTAAAACAAAAATTCCAGAAAGATCCATTGAAATAAAAAATCTTTGAGTTAGTACGTGAATTACATTTCCGAGAAAATAAAATTTCATTTCTCTGGGTACCAGGCCATTCTTCTATTGAGGGGAACGAAAGGGCAGATGATTTAGCAAGGCAGGCGGCATCGATGAATGCCGATTCAGCTCCTCCTCTACACTTAATCGGCATTAAAAGATTAATAAAACACAAGGAGGAAAAGAAATGGCAAGATGAGTATAATAACCAGAACCTTTTTCTGAAAAACATGGAGATTTCTCTAATTGACAAGAGCACTGCTGACAAAACCAATAGACGCAATGATGTCGTTATGACTCGACTTAGAATAGGCCACACCCGCCTGACGCATGGCCAACATCTGGTAGGCCGACGACGTCCTCAGTGTGAGCACTGCGATGGCCTACTAGATGTCCGGCACATATTAGTGGACTATCCGGCACTCCAAGATGCTAGGAGGCGTCAGCAACTACCCAACAATCTTAGTGACCTGTTGGCTAGAAGTGACGAGTCAGTGAGGAGAGTGACTGATTTTCTTATGGATATTAAAATTTATAGTCTTATTTAACAAAAGTAAGTTTTGTATTTGAGCGTTTGCATTTATTGAGTGATCCTATTTAAAGCAGGACTGTATTTATAGTATGACTGTATTCATTGTGTGGCTGTATTTTCTTGTGTGACTGTATTTATTGTGTGACTGCATTTATTGTGTGACTGTATTTATTGTGTAATCTTTTCATGTTACTCATTATTGGACATATATCAAAGTAAATATGTATATACTACTTCTAGATTTCGGTATTCAGTTAGGTTTAGCTGTAACGTTAGTTCTAATATTTGTTTAAAATGGAACAAAATTCTGCTTATAGGTACATTTAATATTTAAGTTTAGATTTAAATGATAGGCTCATATCTAGTTCCGTCATATGTTAAAAACGGAACTAGTATGTATAGATATGTTTATGTGTGTATGGGTGTGTATATGTATGTATGTATGTATGTGTGTGTGAGTGTATATATATATATATATATATATATATATATATATATATATGTGTGTGTGTATATATATATGTATGTATATGAGTTTGAGAGTGACTGTATAAGCACCTATGAACAATGAAAGTAAGCATGTTTGTCTGGGTTTATGTACGTTTAAACGTATGTAATGAGCTACCGAACCCCCATAACAGAATGAGTTAAAAGAGTGCTATTGGCCTCGGCAGTCGATGCACTTAAAATTAACTAAAAAAAAAAAAAAATTTGTTCAAACTAGGGGTTAGGTACATGTTTGTTGAAAAACTTTTTGTTGGTGTTCTATGATTTTGAAATTCTTTTTCCAGAGATTTCCTGATGGTGGCATTAAGCCTAAATATTGTTTAAAATATAAAAATTTTGAAACTGGGAGACCTGATTAGCCTTTATCATTTGATATGAAAACTGGATAACTTAGTGGAGGTCTCAAAAAATTGGTAGCACTCGTTACATTTTTAGTTTTAGTTTTTTTTTTTTTTTTTTTTAGATTTGTATCATTTTTAGTATGAGTATCAGTTTTTAGTATGGTAACTAGTTTAATTTAAGCATAAGTGACCTTAATTTATGATCCTACCCTGGCTAGAAAAGGGTGGTAACGTATAGATAACCCGTCCTAAAATTCGTGGTTAATAATAATGGGCGTTAATATTTAAATAGATTTAAATAAAATTATCGAAATAACATTCATTTACGTTATTTTTTTAAAACTAAACTAAACTAATTTAGTTTTTAATGCTAAATTAATTTAGCATTAATTTAGTTTTTAATCAATTCCCAATTATTTAGTTTTAGTTTAACTAATATCCATTAATTAATTTAATTATAGTTTTAGTTTTTTTTTTTTTTTAGGATGCAATTCTTAGTTTAGATTTAGTTTATTCCAAAAAGTGAATGTACTTTAAATTTTAGTTTTGCCCATCATTGCCCAAATCCTAAAGTCTAAATTATAATTATGTGATATAAAACTGCATATAAAAGCAAGTAGTAATTCGCCCACGGAAAAGAATAAATTCTTATTAAGCTATAATTAAGAGAGATCCCTAAGAGAGGAATAATGCAGCGAGGCAATCTTCAAAGGGCAGAGTTCGCAGCCCTAAAGGTCAACGGAGAATGGACGCAGTCTATCAAAATGGATATTTCAGGCTGGTAATTAACATGTAACACAAGCAATAGCTTAGTCCAGCAAGTTTCGGCAAACATCAAGAGAAACGACAATGTGTTAAAAAATATAAAATTGGACATAACTGATTTTCCCTTCGGAATCGGACCATACTCCAAGTGAACTTGTTTTTGTTAAAAATGATGTCCAGAATGACCTCCTATAGTTTGGCTACTTAGACCTGAATCACCCTGTATGTGTATATGTATACGTGTGTATGTATGTATGTATGTATGTATGCATGTATATATATATATATATATATATATATATATATATATATATATATATACAGGGTGTCCCGTAAATGTCTAGTCATATTGTGAGGGGTGATAGAGGACCCTTAGGGGAACAAAAAATGTTCTATGACGATTTCCCGAATTCTCGCCCATATGGGAGAAAACGTCGTTTTATTGTTTTTTCGAGACAAACGTAGTTTTTAGAAGAATAATCGTTGTAGCTCCATCCCAGGTGGTACTACTAGAAAGGGAGTGAAACCAATCGAAAGCTGAGTAAATTTACTATAAGACTAGTTCAGAGTAAACGTAAAAATGAATGAATGTAAGTATGTATATCTTACCAAAAGAAGGCAATTCTAAATTTCCTGACATTTTATTGATATTTCTTTCCAGCGTTACTCCTCAATAAGCAGGATCTGAGATTTCCGGGTTTCAGAAAAACTTCCTCATTTAACCAGCTTTCTATTCATGTATCAGAACCCTGTGTTATTGAAGTATTTGAACGATTTAAGAACAAAAGTTTTAAAAAAAACATGGATCTGTGAAAAGAAAATTATATTTTTTTTCTTCAATTTATTCAAAAAGCTGAAGGGAAATATTTTTTTTATAAATGTTTACATAAATATTAAGTAAATATTTACTTAAAAGAATAAAAAAAATTACTTCCACGGATATAAAAAAAAATCTTAAAACATTAAATAAATAAAATACACATTTATGTTGAATTTATTAATTCAGGTAACTAATACTGGGTCCAGGAGGCGGCCATTAAGGAACCCTAACCATACATTAACCTCAAAAATTACTATTTTTACCTATATCACGCATTTGAACACATTTTTACAGGACTATGTACATATTATTTATGAGGGATAGAATTTTTAATTACCACAACAAAAACGCATGGGCTCAGAATCCCAGTGAGTTTCACAAGCGTAGCCATCAGTATTAATTTAAGGTAAAGCATTTGTTTTCTTAATATAAGTACCTGTAAAAATGTGTTCAAATGCGTGATCTAGGTAAAAATAATAATTTTTGAGGTTAATGTATGGTTATGGTTCCTTAATGGCCGCCTCCTGGACCCAGTATTAGTTACCTGAATTAACAAATTCAAAATAAATGTTTATTTTATTTATATACTGTTTTAGGAATTTTTTTTATATTCGTGGAAGTAATTTTTTTTATTGTTTTAAGTAAATATTTACTCAATATTTATGTAAACATTTATAAAAATAAATATTTCCCTACAGCTTTTTAAATAAAATGAAGAAAAAAATATAATTTCTTTTCACAGATCCATGTTTTTTTTTAAACTTTGGTACTTAAACCGTTCAAATACTTCAATAACACAGGGTTGTGATACATGAATGCAAAGCCAGTTAAATGAGGAAGTTTTTCTGAAACCCGGAAATTTCAGATCCTGCCCATTGAGGAGTAACGCTGGAAAGAAATATCAATAAAATGTCAGGAAATTTAGAATAGCTTTCTTTTTGTAAGATATACATACTTACATTCATTCATTTTTACGTTTACTATCAACTAGTCTTATAGTAAATTTACTCAGCTTTCGATTGGTTTCACTTCCTTTCTATTAGAACCACCTTGGACGGAGCTATAACGACTATTCTTCTAGAAACCACGTTTGTCTCGATAAAACAATAAAACGACGTTTTCTACCTTATGGGCGAGAATTCGGGAAATCGTCATAGAACATTTTTTGTTCCCCTAAGGGTCCTCTATCACCCCTCTCAATATGACTACACATTTACGGGACACCCTGTATATATATATATAGTTTGTGTGTGTGTGTATGTCCCCAAAATAAACGAAAATCTTCGGGAGTCGATGCAGGGTGAAAAATGAAAGAAAAAAAGTCCTTTGGCATTTTTCACGTTTTTGCTTCATTAGAGATTAACATTAATTATCCATGGCGTTGAATAGGACCTGGTGGGCCGGTATCTTGGCCGGCTCGATCTTCAGACCTCATGCTCTGGAATTTCATCGCTTGGGGACACATTAAAGATTTGGTCTAAAGGGAGCCCGTTGCCACAAGGGAGCACATCATCCGTCGCAGCAGATGTGCCAGGGAACAGATTACAGCAGAGCAATGCACAAACGCCGTTCTGTCTGTCAATGTACGGTGCGATACCTGTATTGATGCAAGGAGCCAAACCTTCGAACAGTTTTTGAATTGATTGTCAGGTATTATTAGAAGATGAAAATTACTTTATAAAGTAATTGAACATGATTTTTTTTCCTTCAAACTTTATTACATTCCAAAGTAGGTGGAGCAAAAATAGTTTTGGAACTTTTTTATGAAGTTTTAATGAAGCGTAGATCACGTTGATAATACACTTTTCGGACAACTTCAAAAACAAAAGTTTGTTTTGCTACATTCATGTTGACATTTTAGGTATTTAAAGGTACTTTTTGGGAAGTAAATTTAATACTCTACAACGTTTATACTGACTAATTTTTTCATTACGGGTATACGTTCTACGTTATTGGCAGGAAAGTGACAAAATATAAGGGTTTTGTCGGTTTTACCGACATATATATATATATATATATATATATATATATATATATATATATATATATATATATATATATATTTAGATGGAACGGCATTTTTCTCCAGCGGTGGTACTCCTCCTCACTTGTTCCCGGAATATTTCGATGGATTCATCTCCATCTTCTTCAGCCAGGTACTTGTTTCTTCCTCGGTGGTAGCCAAGGGAATAACATTTTCCTCGATCTGGGCTCCTTTTCACCTCTCTAGCCACAGTATCGGCGGACGAATGGTGTTGAAGCTCCCTGGTGTAGTTGGGATTCTGTCCGTTGGCAGCGCTGATGGTATTTCGTCTTTTTTTTCTCCTGCTTCTATTTTCCTCGCCGTAAGGTTTTATATGTTTGATGTTATTTTTCGTCGCTGGGATAGTATTTTTAGATGGAACGGCATTTTTCTCCAGCGGTGGTACTCCTCCTCACTTGTTCCCGGAATATTTCGATGGATTCATCTCCATCTTCTTCAGCCAGGTACTTGTTTCTTCCTCGGTGGTAGCCAAGGGAATAACATTTTCCTCGATCTGGGCTCCTTTTCACCTCTCTAGCCACAGTATCGGCGGACGAATGGTGTTGAAGCTCCCTGGTGTAGTTGGGATTCTGTCCGTTGGCAGCGCTGATGGTATTTCGTCTTTTTTTTCTCCTGCTTCTATTTTCCTCGCCGTAAGGTTTTATATGTTTGATGTTATTTTTCGTCGCTGGGATAGTATTTTTAGATGGAACGGCATTTTTCTCCAGCGGTGGTACTCCTCCTCACTTGTTCCCGGAATATTTCGATGGATTCATCTCCATCTTCTTCAGCCAGGTACTTGTTTCTTCCTCGGTGGTAGCCAAGGGAATAACATTTTCCTCGATCTGGGCTCCTTTTCACCTCTCTAGCCACAGTATCGGCGGACGAATGGTGTTGAAGCTCCCTGGTGTAGTTGGGATTCTGTCCGTTGGCAGCGCTGATGGTATTTCGTCTTTTTTTTCTCCTGCTTCTATTTTCCTCGCCGTAAGGTTTTATATGTTTGATGTTATTTTTCGTCGCTGGGATAGTATTTTTAGATGGAACGGCATTTTTCTCCAGCGGTGGTACTCCTCCTCACTTGTTCCCGGAATATTTCGATGGATTCATCTCCATCTTCTTCAGCCATGTTTCTTCCTCGGTGGTAGCCAAGGGAATAACATTTAAAGAGGGAGAGATGAAAAGGAGCCCAGATCGAGGAAAATGTTATTCCCTTGGCTACCACCGAGGAAGAAACAAGTACCTGGCTGAAGAAGATGGAGATGAATCCATCGAAATATTCCGGGAACAAGTGAGGAGGAGTACCACCGCTGGAGAAAAATGCCGTTCCATCTAAAAATACTATCCCAGCGACGAAAAATAACATCAAACATATAAAACCTTACGGCGAGGAAAATAGAAGCAGGAGAAAAAATAGACGAAATACCATCAGCGCTGCCAACGGACAGAATCCCAACTACAACAGGGAGCTTCAACACCATTCGTCCGCCGATACTGTGGCTAGAGAGGTGAAAAGGAGCCCAGATCGAGGAAAATGTTATTCCCTTGGCTACCACCGAGGAAGAAACAAGTACCTGGCTGAAGAAGATGGAGATGAATCCATCGAAATATTCCGGGAACAAGTGAGGAGGAGTACCACCGCTGGAGAAAAATGCCGTTCCATCTAAAAATACTATCCCAGCGACGAAAAATAACATCAAACATATAAAACCTTACGGCGAGGAAAATAGAAGCAGGAGAAAAAAAAAGACGAAATACCATCAGCGCTGCCAACGGACAGAATCCCAACTACACCAGGGAGCTTCAACACCATTCGTCCGCCGATACTGTGGCTAGAGAGGTGAAAAGGAGCCCAGATCGAGGAAAATGTTATTCCCTTGGCTACCACCGAGGAAGAAACAAGTACCTGGCTGAAGAAGATGGAGATGAATCCATCGAAATATTCCGGGAACAAGTGAGGAGGAGTACCACCGCTGGAGAAAAATGCCGTTCCATCTAAAAATACTATCCCAGCGACGAAAAATAACATCAAACATATAAAACCTTACGGCGAGGAAAATAGAAGCAGGAGAAAAAAAAAGACGAAATACCATCAGCGCTGCCAACGGACAGAATCCCAACTACACCAGGGAGCTTCAACACCATTCGTCCGCCGATACTGTGGCTAGAGAGGTGAAAAGGAGCCCAGATCGAGGAAAATGTTATCCAAACACAAAAATAGCCGCATACGCCGACGATATCGCGATATACAGCACATCCATGTCACATTCAAAGGCATTAAAACAAGCTGAAGAGGTTTGCGCAGACGTAGTAGACGAACTGCGACGAATACACATCACAGTAAACCCGACCAAGACAGACGCACTACTCTTCGCCTTTCATGGCAATTCAACACGAGCACGCCCCAAGTATTTCACGGTTAGAAACAAAAGAAACAAGTTAAAAAGACATATCAATTACTTGGGGATACACTTAGGAACACACCTCAGTTTTCACACACACTTTACCAAGAAGCTAAAGCTTGTCAGGACGAAAGCCCGCTCTCTTGGATATTTACTCAATTCACCAAACCTCTCACTCAGACTGAAGTTACTCATATACAAAGGAGTCCTACGACCGGCACTACTATACGGCACACCACTCTTTCGGTTTCTGAACCCCACCATACTCAGAACACTACAATCTTTTCAGAACCGAATACTCAAAACAGTCACACGGAGCACCTCACACAACAAACTCAAAGCCCCCGACTTACACAAACTTTTAGAACTCCCTACAGTTTCAGAATTCATAAAACGACGTCACATCAAATTCTTTGACGGACTTAAGTACCATGACAATCCACTCTTTAACGACATCACACCACCTGGACGACCAGGACGCTGGCAAGGACCAACAGAGTTCACACGACGCCTAGTAGACGTACTAGAACACAACACATTTCCAACAAACACAAGCTACACTGACACTTGACACGTAAGACAGTATAACTGACCTTCTTCCCCTTTCTTCTTTCTTCTACTCTCCGACTATCTTTCGTTTTACCTCCTCCTCTATCGCTGTGCCCCACACAGCACATTACACATACCTCCCTTTGGGAATCCTACACCTTTTTCTCCTTTACTTACCGCCTTCAAGTGCATTAATGCAGAATAAGGACACCTCCTCCCTCATCCTCCCTCTACCTGTGGCCCTTACGCCCGCCTGTGTCGTTCGAGGTCCTTAGTTTTTCTTTGCGTTTCTGCACGTTTTTCTTTCACTTTCGTTTTCATCATGCCCTTCCTTGCATGCTTTTTATTTCTCTTTTATCTAAAGTGGGGTTTAGGAAAAAAAAAAAAAAAAAAAAAAAAAAAAGAAAATGTTATTCCCTTGGCTACCACCGAGGAAGAAACAAGTACCTGGCTGAAGAAGATGGAGATGAATCCATCGAAATATTCCGGGAACAAGTGAGGAGGAGTACCACCGCTGGAGAAAAATGCCGTTCCATCTAAAAATACTATCCCAGCGACGAAAAATAACATCAAACATATAAAACCTTACGGCGAGGAAAATAGAAGCAGGAGAAAAAAAAGACGAAATACCATCAGCGCTGCCAACGGACAGAATCCCAACTACACCAGGGAGCTTCAACACCATTCGTCCGCCGATACTGTGGCTAGAGAGGTGAAAAGGAGCCCAGATCGAGGAAAATGTTATATCTTTTCAGAACCGAATACTCAAAACAGTCACACGGAGCACCTCACACAATAAACTCAAAGCCCCCGACTTACACAAACTTTTAGAACTCCCTACAGTTTCAGAATTCATAAAACGACGTCACATCAAATTCTTTGACGGACTTAAGTACCATGACAATCCACTCTTTAACGACATCACACCACCTGGACGACCAGGACGCTGGCAAGGACCAACAGAGTTCACACGACGACTAGTAGACGTACTAGAACACAACACATTTTAGAACACACTAGGAACAATCCAACAAACACAAATTACACTGACACTTGACACGTAAGAGAGTATAACTGACCTTCTTCCCCTTTCTTCTTTCTTCTACTCTCCGACTATCTTTCGTTTTACCTCCTCCTCTATCGCTGTGCCCCACACAGCACATTACACATACCTCCCTTTGGGAATCCTACACCTTTTTCTCCTTTACTTACCGCCTTCAAGTGCATTAATGCAGAATAAGGACACCTCCTCCCTCATCCTCCCTCTACCTGTGGCCCTTACGCCCGCCTGTGTCGTTCGAGGTCCTTAGTTTTTCTTTGCGTTTCTGCACGTTTTTCTTTCACTTTCGTCTTCATCATGCCCTTCCTTGCATGCTTTTAATTTCTCTTTTATCTAAAGTGGGGTTTAGGAAAAAAAAAAAAAAAAAAAAAAAAAGAAAATGTTATTCCCTTGGCTACCACCGAGGAAGAAACAAGTACCTGGCTGAAGAAGATGGAGATGAATCCATCGAAATATTCCGGGAACAAGTGAGGAGGAGTACCACCGCTGGAGAAAAATGCCGTTCCATCTAAAAATACTATCCCAGCGACGAAAAATAACATCAAACATATAAAACCTTACGGCGAGGAAAATAGAAGCAGGAGAAAAATAAGACGAAATACCATCAGCGCTGCCAACGGACAGAATCCCAACTACACCAGGGAGCTTCAACACCATTCGTCCGCCGATACTGTGGCTAGAGAGGTGAAAAGGAGCCCAGATCGAGGAAAATGTTATTCCCTTGGCTACCACCGAGGAAGAAACAAGTACCTGGCTAAAGAAGATGGAGATGAATCCATCGAAATATTCCGGGAACAAGTGAGGAGTAGTACCACCGCTGGAGAAAAATGCCGTTCCATCTAAAAATACTATCCCAGCGACGAAAAATAACATCAAATATATATATATATATATATATATATATATATATATATATATATATATATATATACAAACACACATATTCGTTTCACGATGGTAAATTCCCTAAATTATTGGCGGAGTATTGAATATAAACAACGGATTTGAGATATATTTGACGAAAATTCTGACGATAACAACTCTCTCAGTAGCTAATTACTACTAGTGTATATATTAACTTGTACTGCCGAAATTACACCGGTGAGAGTAAATGTACAAAGTGACTCTATTACCACCGGCTTGTTAGGTCGTGTAGGGCAATTTGGTGCATCAAGTTAATTTAGTTCTTGTCCTTGTATTTAGGTGTTAATATTCTCCTAACATTCGCGCAGTTTCTCAAGCATGCATTTTTTTTAATTTTTTCTACTTAAATCCTTTTTCTGTATATATTCTTTTCTTGAATAGGTATTCCGTCTTGAATCTAGATTTTCAAAAGGGTTTGTTATATTATGGAAATGTTCTCCTGAATCGGGTTCCAAGTCAGTTCTCTAAGAATAATGATATCAACAGGAATAATGTGAAGGGTTTCCTCAAGTCTAGTGGCTAACGCCTGGGATTCTCGTGCGGTAGATGTAGGTTCGAGTCACGCCTTAGCAGGTAGGGTTTTTTTTTATTTCAGTGTTCGAAAGGAATTCCCTGCTCCGTCACTGATGGCCAAGATGTCGAAATGCCGAAAAAAAAGAAAAAGAAATATTTATATTCCTTCCGAAAGCACTAAAACGTACCAATTCTAGTAAAGTTCCTTTGCGAACGCTACATTGAGTTGCCAAGATCTTTACAGTTTGTGTTAAATAATCGCATTATACAATTTACCTCATTCTCAATCAATGAAAGATATCTGTTGGGTCAGGTTGGGTTTAAGGGCAGAAAACGTCTAGGTCATCACCGCCCTGAGCTTAATTAATTAACTTATCTGTTATTAATTAAACTAGTAAACATTTTTACTTAACTCAATACTCAAACTCCATCTCAAACAAAAACTTGTTAAATGTAGAATATTATTTTGTCAATAATAACTATTTTACGCTTTGAAAACTAAAAATTAATATGTTCGGATACATTACTTGGGCCACGAAGGATTAAATAGGTCTACAGAGGTCGGAATGTTGGATATCTATCTGTCCTTGGTCGTGGCAAACTTTTAATGGAATCCGTAGTAGAGGGGGGGAAGCAATATATTTGGATTTGCAAGAAGATATCAATCCCAAAAAGCTAATTATAATTCAGATATATTAATTAATATCCACAAAATGATATTCATGTTGCCAAAGTAATAACTACTGAATTAAATTCAGAAACACATCTTGGTTAATTATTAATATAATAAAATTATCTATAGAAAAATTTAATTTATTTTATTTTTATTTATTTTTTCCTGTTTAACGGCGTATCAAAAATTAGGCTATTAACGCCTTTACCCACACACCCGACTGAAAAGACAGGAACTGAACAGGAGATACGGACTCTTACGACGACTACTGGGACCTTCATCAAAACTGACAATACACAACAAACTCATTGTTTACAAAACCATAATCCGACCTATTTGGACTTACGGACTTGAACTCTGGGGAACAACTAAAACTTCTAACATACAGAGAATACAGGCATTCCAATCCAAAGTCCTCCGCAAAATAGTTAATGCTCCTTTCTATGTTTCCAATAAAACCCTTCATAGTGACCTCAACATCCCTTTCGTTAAAGAACTGGCAAAATCCCGCTTCCTAACGTTTCATTCCAAACTGTCCTTCCATCCCAATCCTAGAGCACAAACACTTTCCTCCCAAACTCACCCCAAAAACCCGCCTAGAAGGCTCAAGAGACATTGGCCTCGTGATCAATTAACTGAATAGGGACAAAACATTATTCTAAGTAGGAAGTGCCAGTATTGATTGGCTCCTTCCAAAAGTGATATCATCTTTATTATTATTGTGTTATTATTCTTATTATTATTTCCTATTCATTGTTTTTGTTTGTTTTGTTTTTTATGTACTTTTTCTTTCTTTTTTTCTTTTTTTTTTATTTATTTGCTTATTTGTTTTTTATTTATTTTGTATTTCAACTCAATTTCTGTACATAATCATTATTTTTATCTGAGAGCAAGTACTATCCAAACGTACAGATGTTAAATAAACGTATTACTAAAAAAAAAAAAAATTAACGCCTTTATTTTTCTTGTTTGTCAATTGGTCTATTAACCAATCGGGGCCGGGCTAATTATTAAAATAATTAATTAAAAACCTCTAAAAAAAAAAGTAAATATTGCTGAAGTATTATACATTTTCATCATTGCTGACCGAAAGATATTCTCTATACTGTAAGTATATGAAAGATGTTTCCAGGATAATTTCGAAAAAGAAAAAAAAACTTCAATTGAGAAAAAAGATTTTATTTCCCCGTCATCCGAATCTAGACACTTTAAATTTCCTCTAGTTGACAAAACGTTTTCGAGGTCACTAACACATACCCAGTGTCCCCCTATAGCTCAGCGAGGATGAGGTAGTGACCTCGAAAACGTTTTGTCAACTAAAGGAAATTTAAGGTGGAGAAGTTCAATTTGTTCTTTATCCATTTACTATAATATAATAATTAATGGTTAATATATAACCAGAGGTTAGAAGCATCCCGACAATAAATTATTTTAATTTTATCTTCCTAACAATATATTAATTTCTAAGGTATAAATACCGACGGAAATAAAATACTCTTCGGTTTCTGGTAGTGGAGACAAATTTGGACGTTTATTCAACTAGCAGCTGTCATACAATGCAGCCAATCAGACGATAGGTCATGTGTTCTTGTAAATCATCAACCCATCTTTTATACAATGAAAACATTATATTAATAAATAAATATTCGGAGGCCCGATGGCTGTAAGTGTTAAAGCGTGAGCACTTAACGCTTCGTGCCGAGGGTCGTGGGTTCGATTCCAACTAGGGGTAGTGAGTTTTCTTTAGAATAAAGAAAAGGAATGAGCCCTATCCTGGCTAGAATATGGTGGTGACCTGTAGATAACTCAACCATAAATTCTTAGTTAACAATAATGGACGTTAAAATTAAAATAAATTTAAATTGTCGTAAAGACCCTAAGAAGCACACACACATACATTTTTACTGGAGTAAAAAGATACAAATAACAAATAAGTGTAAATAACGAATGAAGTGTCGATATTTTTGGTCTGACGAAGCCTTCGTGTCGCTTATAGGTAAGATAGTTCAAAGAGAGGGATGTACACACAGGCTAAACAAAAATTGGAACACCATTATAAGGAAAGCAAAATAAAAAAGTCCGTCACGCAGGAGCTGCATAACTAAGCACTTTCCTCAGAATTTGGGTAGTGTAGACTGCTTTCCAGAACAATTTGCTTAAAATATCCTACATAAATAAAATAAAAACATGAATAGTTCTCTTTTAAATTTTTAATGAGTAACTGATCAATTATTAATTTGCTTCCAGAGTTATGTTTACACATGGTACCTATTACACTACGTAATAAATACCAAAAACCTCATATTATCGTATTTTGATCTAACGCAGGAACAGGATACAGTCACTCTAGTGGTAGAAAGCGCTCCTTGCGGCGGCTTTGTGAACCTACGTCTGGCGGGCTTTTCTATTGAAATATATTACAAATTAAACCCCCGCTTTCCGATTGACCGATTCAGCTCATTTTTACAACACTTCTTTCTCATGACCGGTATGAGTATATTAGGAATTTGGGTCCGGAGTACCCCCCCCCCCGTCCCCCCGTCTAATGAACCGATTTAGTTTATTTTTACAACACATATTTACCTGTAGATTACCACTGCGAATACCGAGTTTCGTCGAAATATACCAACAATCAAGGCTGGTAGTGGCGAATTGGTACGGTGGGTCCGGAGTAAACCCCCCCTCCTAATGAACCGATTTAGTTTATTTTTACAACACATATTTACCTGTGGATTACCACTACGAATACCGAGTTACGTCGAAATATACCAAAAATCACGGCTGGTAGTGGCGAATTGGTATTGTGGGTCCGGAGTAAACCCCCCCCCCTTCTAATGAACCGATATAGTTCATTTTTATATCTCACTTTTCTCTCTGTATTACCACTACGAATACCAAGTTTCGTTGAAATATAACAAATATTACGGCTGACATAGTCAAATTAGTGTTTTGGGTTCGGGGTAAACCCCCCCTTCCGGTGGACCGATTTTGGTGGTTAACGAACTCGTTCAATCGTTTGCTAATTGAATGCTATATACCAAGTTTCGTGACGAAAAAACGAAAACTCTGGCCGCTATCGAGTTAACAGACATATATATATATATATATATATATATATATATATATATATATATATATATATATATATTTATATATATATGCATATATATATATATATATATATATATATATATATATATATATATAGATACATATAAATTTTAACGGGGGTCATTTCCGGTGTCTACTAGGTAGGATCGATAAAGATTTGAAGAAATTTTTCAAAAATTCTGTCATGAGTCCAACCTCAATAGCTACTTTCCTTCGGAGGAAAGTGCTAAAAAAGTCCGACTCGCAGGAACTGCGTCATCTTAGCGCGGTTCCATTCATATCCCTAGTGTTATTTTGTAGACTTAGAATAGAAACAGTTATTACTTTGTTTGCATCATTCCTAATGTAAACAAATATGAAAAAAAAACAAAAAAAAAAAAAACAAGACTTTCGGCTAGGGATGAAACTAACCTAAGCAGAAATTACTCTTTCTGCCGTCCCAAGTTTCGGTCTACGAAGACTCTTCTACGAATATATTTCTAATTTACTTAACTTGCAGTGCAAACATATCCATTTTACTTTTAAATGCAATTAAACAAAATAAAATTGTACATGAAAATGAGAAAGTAGTGTTATTTTTTATTGAACTACGGCCACATTCAACCACAAAATATAATTATATTTCTAGTATAGAATTTGGCTGCATGACTTCCTACAGGTAAAGGTAACTGTCAGCTGTCCTAGAATGCTTGATGAGAACAATGAATCTTGATTTATGAAGTGCAATAACAGCCTACCTGAACCGGCCTACTATCTCGACCCGGACTGACTCTACACAGAGAATATTTACGTTTTCAGTTCTGTTACAGGTTCAAAGAATTTGTATTTATTCCCCTGTTTTATTGAGAAATACATCCTCCTCCTAGAAGCAATAACAAAATAACAAGAAATAAAAACAGACAAAAATAACCGTATAAATTACCGAAATCAATTATCGTTTATCAAACTTCTAAGTTATATGTACTTATTTCTCCGTTTGACATCGCCTAATCAAAACTTTCTTCAGAACCTGTTTTCCAGAGCATTTATAGTAAGCTTTCGAATGGAAACCATCCGTTTACCAAGATTCTCAACGGTTTTCGAGATACTAACGAAAGTATAAAAGGTTACCAAAACTTTTCTTGTCTGTTAATAAAATATTTTATTTTATACAAAGTTCCCAAAACAAAGGGACCAAGAACAAGTATTCAAGTTTAAGTAGAATCCCCTTCCCACTTATGGCCTTATAGGATAGAAAGCCTAATAAAGCCTATCTAGTCGATACTGAAGAACCAATAACAATTCTTCACGATCGACTAGATTCCCCTGCCTAATAAAGCCTATATAGAATAATACGGCTAATAAAGCCTATCTAATTGATACAGAAGGACAAGGGACAAGTCTTCCCATTTCATAAAAAAATAAAAAGCAATAAAAAACCAAGGAAAAGAGACAAAAATTACAAAAAGAACGACAAAAACCCGTTCATAAGAACAAAACAGACGTATTTGAAGTTTTAAGCATTTATTTCTCCGATTGACATAACCTAATCAAAAATAGTTTTAGAATCATTTTTGTAGAGAATTTAGTAAGCTTTCATATAGTTTCAATCCACTTACCACGATTTCCCAACCGTGTTCGAGATATTAATGAAAGTATACGAAGTTTCCAAAACTTTTCATGTCTGTTCATAAAATATTTTATTCTAACCCTTCCTTAACTCCAAACGTAACATAACTTTCAACATATTAGTTTTAATGAAAGTAGAACATGCAGATAATGTTTCAACTGAATCCCGTTATTCTAAGTACCCAAACCAAAAACGGTATTCAAAAACTATTTTTCCAATTTTCTCGACAACGGTTAAAGCTATCGCCTTGAAAATGGTTTCATTCGTTTTTCTAGCCCAAGAAGCCTATAAAACGAACACTTACAAGCTTATGAACTCAAAAACGTAAGCGTTACGATTTTTTCTGCGCGAATTTCGCCCCAAACGCCATCTTCCAGTGGGCGAATTTTGCTGGTTAACGAACTTGACCTTTCAAATTGGACGACAGATTTTTGTACCAAATTTCATCAAAATCGGACCATTCGTCTTCTATTTAGAGAGCGAACAGACAAATATATATATATATATATATATATATATATATATATATATATATATATAAATAAATATATACATATATATATATATATAAACAAATTTGAACCACCGTTATTTTCGGTTTCTAGGGGTTCTGAAACGCAAAATTTTCTAGTCGGCACTTCCGGATTGTTTCATTGTATCAACCTTATAAGCGGGGTTCCTCCCTATGGGGGAGGGAGGAACCGCGCTAAAATGGAGTTCATCATCAGTAAATTGTCAATGACAATCTACTTTAAACAAAAAAAATAAAATTAATATCTACATTCTAAAAATAGTTAACAATTTATTCAGAATAAGCTTAGGAGTAATTCTATAGATGGCGAATAAACCTCACTCTTTCACAACGATCTATAGTTACATTTTTTGTTCCTACAGAGGGGTGAACGGATTCTAAAGCTAAGAGAGGACAAAGCCCGACAGGTACAATATGTAATACACACAAGACATTTTTTACCCTTGAACAATAGGGACAATTCCACCTTTTTCTTCATGGAGCCTTTTTAATAATGCTGTCTGCTCAAGCTAACAACCTATATGAGGTGAGCTCGTCGAGTCTTTTTTAGAACATACACATATTTGTTACCGCTCTAGGGCCAATTTCCGTTCTTATTAGAGTGAAAGCCCTTAAAATACCTTAATTTAACATATAAAAATCAAAAACATTTAAAATAAAATATAAAAATAAAGTATTATTGAAAATATGTATTCCTTGTCATTGCAGACTATCATAAATCACTATCAGCTCCCAAAATTAATGTTTTCTAAGTTATGAAATGTTTTATGCCTATGTATCTTATATCCATAAACTGCACGCTTGTAGATATGTTCCCGTAAACACAAATATTTCACATAAATTGTATATTGAACATGAATTGTTTAGGTGAGTGAGCCTATCTGAAGATGCGACAACAAAACGAGCAAATCGCTTCATTGCGGGCAAGTAAATCTAATAAATAAATAATTCACTCCATAAGACAAAATAATATCATCGATTCAAGAGAAAAAGTAAATATAAAAAGTCCGACTCGCAGGAACTGCGTCATCTTAGCGCGGTTACGTACATCTCGAAGAAATGGAATAGATTAGCATCACAAATCACCGGAAACTGACAGTACCCAACTTACACAGAAGCGGATAATTCTTAATCTGAATAAGTCAATACAATTATGTACTGAAAACGTATTTACTCTTCGACTACTGCTGAGAAGGCTCTATTCTAACCAGCCAAAAATTCCATGTAATTTTAAGTATCTTGTTTTACTAGCAAATTCGTATTACTGTTTTTTTTTTTTTTTTTTTTTTTTTTTTTTTTTTTTTTTTCTTTTTTTTTTTTACAGCGCATCTACATCTAGGTCATTAGCGCCGACAACCAGGGTGCAGCGAGGAATTTTACCAGCGAGCCGTGGGATGATAAAATTCCTGCCGGAGGTTGGGAATCGAACCCACCATCTCCCGCTTATGAATCCAAGGCGCTAGCCATTAGACCACGGGAGACCCCTCGTATTACTGTTATAATCAACTGTAAATATGTGCTTCATGGCGAATAAAATTCCATTCTGTCGTGGGTTAAATCTTTCTATAAAATAAGAAATAACGATAACTTCAGTTGGAGGCTATGAGGAAGGTTAAACAGATAAGAGAATTCAAAACAAACTATGCATACATCATGATTAGCCACAGCCATCTTGATTACCACAGTCACTCCAAACTTATTAGCAATACCTTTCACCGTTTCTTAGCTTATTTTACAACAATACTAAATGCAATATAAAACAAAAAACAACCAATTAAAAAGTGAGATAAACAAAGAGAAAAACCCTTTCAAAACAAACACTTTTTAATTTTTAAGCGCTTATATCTCTGATTGACGTTGCCCCATCGAATATTGCTTCAGAACCTTTTTTGTAGAGAATTTAGTAACCATTCGAATGGTCACTTTTCACTTACCACGATTTCCCAACCGTTATCGAGATATTTACGAAAAATGTATGAAGAGCCGAAAACTTTTCATGTCTATTAATACATTTTTTTTTCGCATACTTCCTTAACTCCAAATACAACCAAAATTTAAACATCTTAGTTGGAATTCATTTCCATGGTGTAGAAAATATTTCAACTGAATCCCGCGATTCTAAGTACCCACAAAAAAATAATGAATTACGAAAACATGTATTCCACTTTTCTCAAAAACGGTTACAGGTATCGCTTTGAAAATGGTTTCATTCATTTTCCTATGTTAAGAAACCTATAAAACAAGTACCTGCAAGCATATGAACTCAAAAACGTAAGCGTTACGATTTTTTTGCGCGAATTTCGCCCCAAACACTATCTTCCAGTGGGCGGATTCTGCTGGTTAACGAACTTGACTTCAAATTAGACGACAGATTTTTGTACCAAATTTCATCATAATCGGACCATTTTTGAGCTTGCTAGAGCGCGAACAGACAAGCATATATATAAATATATATATATATATATATATATATATATATATATGTACACACAAATTTGAACCACCTATATTTTCGTTATCTATGGGGTCTGAAACGAGAAAGTTTCTAGTCGGCACTTCCGGATTGCGTCATGAGGTCAACCTCATAAGCGGGTTCTCCCTATGGAGGTAGGGAGTAACCGCGCTAAAATGAATATTCTTATTAGGACACAATCGCATGGTGTACATTTTTTATCGAAAAACTGACTGTAATAAGTAGAGCCCGGAAGTTAGGCAATTATTTTTGCTTAAAATAGGCAGGCAAAAAGGCACTTGAAATACTGAAAATAGGCAGTACTGTAATTAAAATAGGCCTTTATTAGTAGTGAAGGCAAAGAGGAATCTTACTCATTATTAATGAAAATATGTATTTTAAATACCCATTCATTTCTTTATTATCAATTGATCACAGAATTAGTGTACTTACTCTTACTTCCCCTTGTTACAAGCAACAACAAGATGCTTTTTCAAAGTATCAAATGTCATAGACCTTCTCAGAAAAAAAATGTTTTTCATCATGGAAAAACTTCCTCTGCATTATCTTATCATTTCGAAATCCGGAATCCCAGGAGTCCGGAGTACCAGTTAACTAACCATCGTCACAGCAAAAGGGGTGTGAGGAAGAAGAAGTGACGTACTTCTCTCATCCTGTCTCTATCCTGGTATTCATTATGCTTCATCATTCCTTCTACTAAGGAATGATCTGTTATTTATAGAGGTTAAATCCATGGGTTGGGAAAATAAGTTTTCGAATAGGTATTTGTGACGGCAATATGTAATTTAATTTGTGCAACCTTTTTTGTCTTCGATGAACGGTGCTTTTTAAAAGTTTAAATCGCAGAAAAAATTGCATAATGAGCAAAAAAGAAAAAAAGTCCGACTCGCAGGAACTGCCTCATCTTAGCGCGGTTCCGTTCTTATCCCTAGTCTAATTTCGAAAGATTAAAATAGAAGGAGTTATTATTTTGTTGAGAGGAGATCGTTGACCGTTGATGATGCAAGGTAGGGATTGTCCGGGTTAGGTCACTGCTACTTAATAATACATACCCCATATGTGTAGGTATGTGGGCATATATATGTACATATGTGTGCGTGTATATGTGTATGTGTATATGCATATATATATATATATATATATATATATATATATATATATATATATATATTATATATGTATATATATATATATATATTTACATAGATATGTGCATATATTAGTGTTAAATATGTCCTACTTGTATTTACAGCCCTGATGAAGGCTTGAAGTTCAAGCCGAAACGTCGGCACAATAAAACCATTTTTACGATAAAATGTAGTTTTATTAAGTAGCAGTGACCGAACCCTGACAGTTATATTTTGGTTCCACCAGTCTTGAAAGGTAGGATTTACAATCTGACCTGGAAGGGTCGGCAACACGAGAAACCGTCCCGCTAGTTACAAGGTCTTGGAAACTTGGAAATCTATATTTCTAACAATAAATTGTTTTTGTTATTTTACTTAACCTGTTTTATTTTGGAATACATTATCCAACTATAAGCAATTAAAAAATAACAAGGAATAAAATACAGGCAAAAAGAACACTTCGAATAAGCGAAATCAATTACTTTAAAGCTTTAAGCTCTTATTTCTCCGAGTGACATCGCCTAATCAAAACTTTCATTAGAACCTTTTATGTAGAGCGTTTAATAAGCTTTCTAATGGTATTCTTCCGTTTACCAAAATTCTCAACAGTTTTCGAGATATTAAAGAAAGTTCCCAAAATTTATATTATTTCTAGCAACAGAAAATTGGCCTCATTTTTCATATCCTGTTTTACACACAAAATTTTCGCAACATAAGAAATTACAAAAATAAAAAGCAATAAAAAACGAAGGGAAAGAGACAAAAATTACAACAAGAACGACAAAAACCCGTTCATAAGAACAAAACAGACGTATTTGAAGTTTTAAGCACTTATTTCTCCGATTGACATAACCTAATCAAAAATAGTTTTAGAATCTTTTTTGTAGAGAATTTAGTAAGCTTTCAAAAAGTTTCTATCCACTTACCACGATTTCCCAACCGTGTTCGATATATTAATGAAAGTATACGAACTTCCCAAAACTTTTCATGTCTGTTCATAAAATATTTTATTCTAACCCTTCCTTAACTCCAAACGTAACAAAACTTTCAACATATTAGTTTTAATGAAAGTAGAACATGCAGATAAAGTTTCAACTGAATCCCATGATTCTAAGTACCCAAACCAAAAACGGTATTCAAAAAATATTTTTCCAATTTTCTCAAAAACGGTTAAAGCTATCGCCTTGAAAATGGTTTCATTCGTTTTCCTAGCCCAGGAATCATATAAAACGAGTACCTAGAAGCTTAAGAACTCAAAAACGTAAGCGTTACGATTTTTTTTGCGCGAATTTCGCCCCAAACGCCATCTTCCGGTAGGCGGATTTCGCTGATTAACGAACTTGACCTTTCAAATTGGACGACGGATTTTTGTACCAAATTTCATCAAAATCGGACCATTCGTCTTCGAGCTAGAGAGCGAACAGACAAATATATATATATATATATATATATATATATATATATATAAATAAATATATACATATATATATATATATACAAATTTGAACCACCATCATTTTCGGTCTCTAGGGGTTCTGAAACGCAAAATTTTCTAGTCGGCACTTCCGGATTGTTTCATTGTATCAACCTTATAAGCGGGGTTCCTCCCTATGGGGGAGGGAGGAACCGCGCTAAAAAGGCAACGGAAGCCAAAATAGGCAAAAAAGGCAAAATAAAAATTGTCTCTACACTTCCTAAATGCACGAAAACATATTAATTTCTATCTGATTCTTCAATATATCCATTCAGATAAAAAAGGCATTTTGCCTAACTTCCGGGCTCTAGTAATAAGTGAATAAGAGCAGCTGATTAATGGAATATAGGATTAAATTGTTCGTGTGTTGTGTAGTGTTGGATAGAAGGAGATATGAAAAAAATAGTGAACTATTGCAATTTATAGTAGGAATTCATGTTTTTTTTTTTTTTTTTATTTCTCAAAGAAATGAGAATTAATGACATTATGCTAAAAAAAATATCAAAATTCCTAAATAGAGCAAAAAAGTCACCAATTTTAAAAATAAAATACGTCTGGGGATATTTAAATTAAAAAAAAAAATAATAATAGAAAACCACCTTTAACACAGCAGACTTTAAATTAAAAAATCTAAAACGTTTGACAGAGTTTCTTTATATATTTGTTAACTTTTTTTTTGTGAGTGCATATGTATTTAAATTTTATTACAACTTTTGTGAAATTTGAAATACCAAGTATACAGCGATTGTAATACAGTCTTTAATTTTTACAATAATTACAGATTTATTATGTTACAGTAGGGATAATATGTGTCTTACTAAGTTCCTGTTTTACTTATGAATTAGCTGTGGTTCTATACAATATTGGCGCGAGTCACAAAAATATTTCTTGACTTTTAATACAATTGGTGATTAAATAGGCATGGTCGATAGTTTTCTTTCGTTTTGAGTTATAAATAATTCGCGTATCCTACCAAAGTGACATATACATATTGTGTCAATACTGAATATGTAACTTTATGTAAAGTAGCGGGCTGGCTGTTGAGTGTTCATCTCTACATAAAACGCTGGTCACACCTCGAAGAGGCACAAAATCCAATGGCTCGTAAAACATGATATCAATAAAAGGATTTCACAATAAATCCAGCTATTTGTTTTGACAACAAATAGTAAACAATATCTTGTTCACACCAATAAAAATTGGTCAAAAACCTTCACACAAAACATGTTTATATATTCACAAGCTTAGAGCGTTTTCAACGCCAGATATTAAAACCAGTGCCACAATAATGATTGGGTGAGGCTGGCTCAAGAGTAGTACGGCCAGGCGGAGTGAATGAATACATAATGGTGCTCCGTGATTAAAAATAAACACGTTTTAAGTGGAGGGGACTGATCTTTTTTTTTTTTATTGGAAAAAAGATGAACCCCACCAGCATGTTACTTGAATTAAGAATTTCATATTCAGCGCATGAAATGAGGGTAACCATCACATGTCATAATGTAAGGCTCCTGAGCTCGGTTGTCACAAAAACAAAAGTCTACTACCGACAATGACAAAAAATTTATTGTGAACACTTATAAATCTAATATACACAATAAAACCAAGATCAATAGAAATTCTACATCCAGCCCTATTTAAACACATTAAAGTACTAACAGTGTCTTCAAAATAAACTTCCTAAATAAACTTATTCGTTTCGCATTTAAAAACAAGCCTTTAAACATAACCCCAAGTTAATATGCAGGCCCCGAAAATTATAAAAAAAAATATGCTTCATGCATTTTTATATTGTACCGTCTATAAAAACAATACAAATACATTTCTGACGATTAGGCTAAATTATAGTGAAATAGATTTCATTTAGTTCACCAACTCCAAAAAACAACTCACATATTTATATATCTGTAATTTTTGTCAGTATAATTAAAAGCCAGATAGACCTTATTGAATGAATAGTTGTATAAATAGAATAAATAAATACTTTTTTTTGAATGCATAATTCTTCATATTTTTTTGGATTATTTTTATTATATATATATAAATATATATATATATATATATATATATATATATATATATATATATATATATATATATATATACAGTGAAACCTCCCTTAACGGACACCTCCCTACAGCGGACATCTCTATTAACGGACATTTTCTCACAGTCCCGAATTTTCCTATAGGTAAAATAAACCTCTATATTGCGGACACCTCTGTACAAAGGACACGGACAGAGAAACCTGATTTTTTACCTCCTTACTATGGACAATTACAGCTAATGTTATTTATAGAAGCGTTCCCATGGGTGTAGGTTTCCAGAAAAATGTCTTAACAATAACAAACTCTTTTTAAGAATAAGATATATATAGAGAATAGGTACTAGTAATATCTTCCTAGGAACTTCACAACAGGAACCCCTTCCTTTTCAGCAGAAGCATATGATTTTCCCGCTGGCAGATTACTATTGTTTTGCCTACGCGGTATCACGGTTCCGGGAATATTCCAAAACTCTCAATCCGTTCACATTCCCTCTCTTCAATTTTCAGTTGGTTTTAGCTCTTGTTGAGTAAATATAAAGCACGATATTTACTCAACAAGAGCTAAAACCAACTGAAAATTGAAGAGAGGGAATGTGAACGGATTGAGAGTTTTGGAATATACCCGGAACCGTGATACCGCGTAGGCAAAACAATAGTAATCTGCCAGCGGGAAAATCATATGCTTCTGCTGAAAAGGAAGGGGTTCCTTCAATATGTCTAATCGGAAATCTCTGACACTTAAAGAAAAAATTGACGTTGTAACACTTTCTAATCGCGAAAAATGTGGTGTGCGTAAAGTTGCCGAGTTTATTAAGATAGGGAAAACACAAGCTGCAGAAAACTTGAAAAAGAAAGATGAAATTTTGAAGAAATGGACGGAAAATTGTGACAAAAATGTTGTCCGAGTACTAAGAACTGGACACGGATTTACAATCGATCTCGCTACACTGGAATGGTTTAAAAGAGTGCGTGTTCAAAACATTCCTATATCAGGTCCTATGATCCAGGCAAAAGCACTAGAGATAGCTGGAAACTTGGGCTATTCTGAATTTAAAGCTTCCAATGGGAGTGGCTGGAAAAATTTCGTGGCTGGTACAAAATTTCATTTAGAGCCATTTGTGGAGAATCGGCGTCGGTGAATGCGGAAACAGATACCCAGTAGGAATCCAAGCTTCCATCATTACTCTTTGGATATATGCCTGAAAATATTTTTAATTATTTTTTTTTTTAAGTATATACTTATTGAACTTCTTTCTATATACTTAAAAAAAAACTTGTTATGGGTAATTATTAAATGGTTAATTAAAACATGAATTAAATGTACAAATTCGGTACGTAACCTTCTGGACCAACCCCTCTGTATAGCGGACACCTCTCTATAGTGGACAACTTTGGTTCTCCCAGAGGTGTCCGCTATAGGGAGGTTTCACCGTGTATATATATATATATATATATATACATATATATATATATATATATATATATATATATATATATATATATAAATTAATTCTGCACTAATCCAAATAGCATAAGTACTTCCTCTTGCTATGACTATGAAAATACCAACGATAATTAATTCGTTAATGGTATGAGTAATCTATTATATAAAAGTCCGACTCGCAGGAACTGCGTCAACTTAGCGCCGTTCAGTTCTTATCCCTAGTGTCATTTGGGAAGATTGAAATAGAAACCGTTACTATTTTGGTTCCACCTTTCCCCCGTAAAAAAGGGCCCGTTACCAAGGGGCAGCGTACCCTTATACCTGGAATCCTACCCACCACTGGTTGGCCAACCCCACTACTACAAATAGTTATTTCAAATATCAAAACAAATATCAAAATGTTTCTAATTTTCTTGATTTCTTCTACAGTAATACTAATTCTATAAATAAATGCAATTAAAAAAACAACTACAACCCATTAAAATGTGAGGTAAACAACTATGAAAACCCGGTCAAAAGAACAAAACAAACACATTTGAAGATTTAAGCACTTCTTTCTCTGATTGACAATGCCTAATCAAAAATTTCTTTAGTATCTTTTTTGTAGCGAATTTAGTAAACTTTCAAATGGTAAACTTCCGCTTCCCAAGATTCTATACCGTTTTCGAGATATTAAGGAAAATATACAAAGTTACCAAATCTTTTCATGTCTGTTAATAAAATATTTTATTCTAACCCTTCCTTAACTCCAAACGTCATCAAAATTTCAACATATTAGTTTTGATGAAAGTTGAACATGCAGAAAATGTTTCAACTGAATCCCATGATTCTAAGTACCCAAACCAAAAACGTTATTCAGCAACTATTTTTCCAATTTTCTCGAAAAGGGTTAAAGCTATTGCCTTGAAAATGGTTTCATTCGTTTTCCTATGCCAATAATCCTATGAAACAAGTACTTACAAGCATATGAAGTAAGCGGAACGATTTTTTTCGCGCGACATTCTCTCCGAAAACCATGTTCCGGTGGGCGGATTCTGCTGGTTAACGAATTTGAACTTTCAAATTAGACGAAAGATTTTTATACCAAATTTCATCAAAATCAGACAATTTGTCTGGGAGCTAGAGAGCGAACAGACATATATATATATATTGGATAACCTACTATGGATTATTCAAATCAAAGAGGATTCTTGCAAAAAGTACTTATCCATTTCTATCATAAAAATGTAAGTTATTTATTGATGACGTTTTGCCTCATAATATTTTTTGTATTAAGTCTTTTTAGATGGAAATCATTTGACAAAGTAAGTATTAAAATAAGAAACATGGTGTAGCTTCTGAAATTGATTTATCTTAACCCTAAAATTTTTAGCATGCATTTTAATTTACTCTACCAGGGTGTTGTACCTCTGACCACGACTAGGTGTTGTACGTTTGACCAGGTCAGAGGTACAACACACCTGAGTAATTTTTACATAATTCAACTTTTATGTTCTTCTGCTACAAATTTTTTAAAAAAAATTATTATTGGTTTCTTAAATTGTTCGAAGAATTTAAAAAATAATAAATTAAATAAGTTCAAACTGACTTTATTAATCCTCAGTGTAGCAGTTCGAACCTATCGCCCCTTATCGTTCCATTTGAAGTTGTAAGACCTCATCGAAAAGCGGAGGCAAGGCATATGCCAAATAGGGGCCGGCCTAAAGGGAAACCTCGTATCCTGAAAGATATTCCTGAAAAGCTAATTATTGAAGGAGAAAAAAAAAATGAAAGCACCACCCTAAAGGTAAGACACCACATACAAATAAACCCCTTCCTAAAAAAGTGGTAAATAAAAAAGAATGAAAGGTCTTGATATACAATCTTATCTGTATGGGTCAGCTATCCAATAAGTCGGGCAGAAAGGCCTCCGCTCAGAGGCATTTGGAAAGTCTTGAGATCTCTCTCTTTGAACACTACATTTTTAACAATAAAATGATCTTCTTATTTTACTTAATCTGTTTTATTGTCAAATACATTATCTGACTATAAGCAATTTAAAAATAACAAGGAATAAAACAGACAAAAAGAACAGTTCGAATAAGCGAAATCAATTACTTCAAAGTTTAAGCACTTATTTCTCCGATTGACATCGCTTATTCAAAACTTTCTTTAGAACCTTTTTTGTAGACCATTTAGTAAGCTTTCGATTGGTAACCTTTCGCTTCCCAATATTTTCAACCTTTTTCGAGATATTAATGAAAGTATACGAAGTTCCCAAAATTTTCATTATTCATTTCATTCTAGCAACAGAAAATTGGTCTCATTTTTCCTATCCTGTTTTACAAACAAATACATTTTCCTAACATAAGAAATTACAAAAATAAAAAGCAATAAAAAACCAAGGGAAAGAGACAAAAATTACAAAAAGAACGACAAAAACCCGTTCATAAGAACAAAACAGACGTATTTGAAGTTTTAAGCACTTATTTCTCCGATTGACATAACCTAATCAAAAATAGTATTAGAATCATTTTTGTAGAAAATTTAGTAAGCTTTCAAATAGTTTCTATCCACTTACCACGATTTCCCAACCGTGTTCGAGATATTAATGAAAGTATACGAAGTTCCCAAAACTTTTCATGTCTGTTCATAAAATATTTTATTCTAACCCTTCCTTAACTCCAAACGTAACATAACTTTTAACATATTAGTTTTAATGAAGGTAGAACATGCAGATAATGTTTCAACTGAATCCCGTGATTCTAAGTACCCAAACCAAAAACGTTATTCAGCAACTATTTTTCCAATTTTCTCGAAAAGGGTTAAAGCTATCGCCTTGAAAATTGTCTCATTCGTTTTCTTAGCCCAGGAAGCCTATAAAAAGAGTACTTACAAGCTTATGAACTCAAAAACGTAAGCGTTACGATTTTTTCTGCGCGAATTTCGCCTAAAACGCCATCTTCCAGGTGGCGGATTTTGCTGGTTAACGAACTTGACCTTTCAAATTGGACGAGGGATTTTTGTACCAAATTTCATCAAAATCGGACCATCAGGGAAGCCATAAATGAGCGAACAGACAAATATATATATATATATATATATATATATATATATATATATATACATATACATATACATATACATATAAATATATAAATATATACATATATAAATATATAAATATATACATATATATATATATATATATACAAATTTGAACCACCGTTATTTTCGGTCTCTAGGGGTTCTGAAACGCGAAATTTTCTTGTCGGCACTTCCGGATTGTTTCATTGTATCAACCTTATAAGCGGGGTTCCTCCCTATGCGGGAGGGAGGAACCGCGCTAAAAAAGAATTAGCGAAATCGGATCAGTTGTTCTCGAGAACAAAGGAAGGGTTAGAATAAAATATTTTATGAACAGACATGAAAAGTTTTGGGAACTTCGTATATTTTCATTAATATCTCGAACACGGTTGGGAAATTTTCATAAGTGGATAGAAACTATTTGAAAGCTTTCTAAATTCTCTACAGAAAAGATTCTGAAACAAGTTTTGATTAGGTGATGTCAGTCGAAGAAGTAAGTGCTTAAAACTTCAAATACGTCTGTTTAGTTCTTATGAACGGGTGTTTGTCGTTCTTTTTGTAATTTTTGTCTCTTTCCCTTAGTTTTTTATTGATTTTTATTTTTGTAATTTCTTATGTTAAGAAAATGTATTTGTGTGTAAAACAGGATAGGTAAAATGAGACCTATTTTATATTGCTAGAAATAATGAAAATTTTTGGGAACTTCGTATAATTTCTTAATAACTCGAAAACGGTTGAAAATCTTGGGAAGCGAAAGGTTACTATTCGAAAGCTTACTAAATGCTCTACAAAAAATGTTCTGACGAAAGTTTTAATTAGGCGATGTCAATCGGAGAAATAAGTGCTTAAAACATTAAAGTAATTGATTTCGTTTGTTCGAACGTTTTTTTTGTCGGTTTTTATTCCTTGTTATTTCTTAATTGCTTATAGTTGGCTAATGTATTTTACAATAAAACTGGTTAAGTAAAATAACAAAACAATTTATTGTTAGAAATATAGATTTCCTAGATTCCAAGACCTTGTAACTAGCGGGACCCTTTCTAGTGTTGCCCGACCCTTCCAGGTAAGATCGTAAATCAAGACCTTTCAAGACTGGTGGAACCAAAATAATAACTGCTTCTGATTTAATCTTCAGGCGATTCGCCAAAGTTGGGAAGCCTTATCAATAAATAAATATTTTAATCTTTCCAAATTAGACTAGGGATAAGAACGGAACCGCGCTAAGATGATGCAGTTCCTGTGAGTCGGACTTTTATTTATAATTTTCCTTGAAGTACGAGGATGGTTCTTACGGAGAGAAAAATTTAAAAAATTGCCTGAAAAAGTCTAAAAACAACACTTTTCGGGTCTTATTCACTTCCTTAACGCAAATTCATTTTAAAATAAAAACATATGTTCTCAATTATAATATTTTTAACAGTTAACGTATTTGTATATCTATTATATAAAAATGAATCGCTAAATGTGTTGGTAAGCGCAAATCCCGAGAACAACTCAAACGATTTCGCTAATTCTTTTTTTATAATTTTTCTTGAAGTACGAGGATGGTTCTTACGGAGAGGAAAATTTAAAAAATTGCCTGAAAAAGTCTAAAAACGAAACTTTTCGGGTCTTTTTTACTTCGTTAATGCAAATTCATTTTTAAATAAAAGCATATGTTCTCAATTATAATATTTTTAACAGTTAACGTACTAGGTTATTAGCAAAAAAAAATTAAGAAAATAAGAACAAGTAATCACTAGGTGACAATAGAATCACATGTTAATAATGCAATTTAAATTAATTTATATTTGCGTTAACAAAGTAAAAGAGACCCCACTTTTCTATATTCCCATACAAAAGATTCGTAATAATACTTAAAGGTCAATATGAACTTTAATACAATACCATAAAGTGTTAGTGTAGGGGTTTTGGGAAGGCAAAACAATTGAGTGACATTAGTATCGTATAAATATTAATGTAACATTACTCAAAAACAAATTGACTATGGTAAAATGTAAATTGTCTGTGGTAAAATGTCACTTGAAAAGTAAACATCTCTTTGCTGTGCATCTATAATATTACTAAATCTAAAAGCCGCAAATTTCTACAAAATTACTAAAGTGTTGTGTGTTTGTGACTTACTAAATATGCCTCCTATAAGGCGGCGGACAAATTTAGGCAGAAGAACCCGAAATGTAACGCATCAAATTAATTATCAATCTAATCGTACTGCCCAGGAACGTGAAGATCGCAATGAAAGTGAAAGAATTTGGGTCAAAGACAGACCCGCGAAGCGCGACATTCGACTAATAATGGTGCATGTTTGAATCGAGCTGCTGTGAATTCATTACAGTGCCTGTAGCTGTGTTGCTATTGGACCTATGAACTCAGTTTGACTATAAACAAATCCCAGGGCAGTCATTAAGTGTTTGTGGTATTAATCTAGAAAACCAATGTTTCTCGCATGGTCAATTGTATGTTGCCTGTTCCCGTGTTGGAAAACCATCTGCTCTGTTTATTTACGCGTCAGATAATGAAACAAAAAATATCGTGTACCATTAAGTACTACAATAAAAGTGACACTTAATTTAGAATAAGTAAAAATAAAATGAAATATAATAAGTAGGTATCATAATAAGAAATCTGATATTGTAATTTTGATTGTGATTTTTTAGTGACTATTAAAAGAATTTTAGTTTTTTATAATTTTTATTTTTTGACATAATTTAATTGTCGACTTATTAAGTTTTTTTTTTTATCTTACTAGCTGTCCGGGTGTCCCAAATAGCAGAATAAGTATTAAAAAAAATTAAAGAATTGACTGTTAGGCGGTACGAAGTTCGCCGGGTCAGCTAGTAAAGCTATATTTTTGTAAGAAGCAACAATGTCCTCTGTAAAAAACAACAGTCATTTCATAAACAAATCAAAGTGAGAAAAGCAAGAAAAATATTATCCATTGTCAAATAAGATAAATCTCTACAATTCAAAGTGTAATAATCATGAAACGCGAAATATAAAAAGTTGCTTGTGAAATAAATAATTACGGAATTACCAAAACAAAGAAAATTAAACATTATAGGATAATCAATTTCTGTAAGCTTGACAGAGAAACCATATACGTTTTGATACATAATGCATTGGGTCCTGTCAAGAAATACATACAGTCTTTGAGCATGGCCATTAACCCGATGTGCTGATTCACGGACATTATCCACAAAGCCATTGTCTTGAGCAGACTGTCTGCCCTATTGTCTGCACGAGTCTACACGGATATTAGTCAAAAGGCTATCCAAGGCTGGTCTAGATGTCCACATAGTACAGGGATTAAGGCAGAAGAATGGGATTGTCAAGAAATACTGCTCTTATTTGTCTTAATCATTACTATACTAAAATTCAATTCGCATAATCCTTAACAAATACTTAGTAGGGCATTGTTAGTACGAATGTCATTCTTGACTTTTGCATAGCAGAACAGATATCATATAATAGAGAATAGATTTTCAAAATTTCAAGTTGGAGTCGAAGCGATTTGGATTCTTCGTGAGGTCAGATATGAGGACCCCATCAGTCAAGGGGACTATGTAACACACCCAAAGGTTTGAGGAAAATGGAGTCAAAGTTGAACGTATCGTCCCTGCCATGTCAAACTATCGAATATAAAAAATCTCGTTTTCAGATTCGAGACTTTGTTCATGGATTGTGGACGATACGGCTTGTCGAAAATTTTTGCAAGTCTAACCCTTTTATAGAACAGCCTTTAATGCCTTAAATAATGTATCGAATAAGATCATTTTTCAATTTATTATTTCGTCGATGGATAGAATATTTTCGTTTCTATTTTGCTCTGATTTGAATATTCGATTTGGTAATAGCAAAAACTAGATTTTTACATTTCCGATCATCTGTTTATTATCGATGATACATAATAGGTACATCATCTGGCTGATGATTAATACGCAAAAGAATTGGAGAATCCGCACAGAGACCCCTTAATTTCCTTCTGGACTTAATATTACAAGATTGACAAAACTCAAGAGAACACAAGCTCAGTGGCAGAAACTGTCAAGATAATAATTTGGGTTTCTTCACCACCCACAAGACTACGGTGTTCACAGCCCATTCCTGTCAAACTCATTTTTTTTTTTTTCAAAAATGTCACTTAGATCCCTTGTCTTCTGGGGCCCTCATGTATAATTTGTAGTCCGAACCTTCTATAAGCCCAAGAATATAGTTTATACATGTTTTAAAAAGTTAATGTTCTGGAGATATATGTACTGGATTCGCACCCCGGTTTTACGAGTACGTATACCACATAGGATCCGATAATTACCAATATCATCATTTCATTTTCAGAGGAATTTTATTACAAGATAAAATAAAGAGAACGCCGACCACGAGGTGCAAAGTAAATTCCCTAAAAAAAACAACAACAAATCAATAGATTCTTCATAAGTTTACAATCGTTCTTAGTTCTACTATTCATCTTCTAATAAGTTCTTTACTTACAAACACTAATTATGGCCACTAAATGCAAATTTATATTTTTGTCTCGAGTAGGGGACCAAGCAAATCTCCATTCCTATTCGACCTTTCTTTCCTACTGAATATGACACTAAACCTATTACGGTTGGGTCCTGGAGTCTTCGAATTTGGTTCCTGATATTCTCTGGTGGTGGATCCTAAAGATGGACCCTTGCATCTACCGGCACTCCCTTCCTCCAGAGAGAGGCCTGGAGTTCTTTCCTCCCTTCTTCAATAGGCTCTTTATTCTAGGAGTCCCCTAAGAGGGTCATTCTCCCACATGGTCTAGGGTCGTTCCTTGTAACATTGGCCTAAGCGCAAGATTCTTTTGATTGATCAATCCAAAAGAAACTCTTGGTTGGTTTACTGTTTTTAGAAGGAGTTTAAAACAAAATGTTACTACTCTACCGAACTCCAGCCTTCAAAAGAATAGGAAAACATTATCTGTGAGTGTGTGTGTGTGTGTGTGTGTGTGTGTGTGTGTGTGTGTGTGTGTGTGTGTGTGTGTGTGTGTGTGTGTCTGTGTGTGCACGAAGGGATTGTAGAAAAATTCCCGGAAACCCTCTCTGTCATCGAAGACGTACCAGTGCCAGTTCAGTTTATAGCTTTCGCACGACTGAGACCATCAACGGGACAATTAAAATAATCAATTATGTACACAGACTTTTTTGTATTCTAACAATGTACAATTTTATTTTACATTAAATATGTACTAGTCTTATAGTCTACATTTCGTTTAATTTTCATCTCTATCCATTTTTTCAACATACATCCGATAATCCGGAATATTTGATAATCCGGTATGCTTCAAGTGCCGAGCGTGCCGAAGGAAGTTTACTGTAAATTAAGATATTTATGTATATATAGCTCGGGCGTATACAGAAAATAATTTCGAGGGGGCTGAGACCATTTCGGGGGGGGGGGCTAGGAACAACATTTGGGGGTATGAAATACTAGCAATCTAGAACTAGGAATAGTTAGCCAACTAAAACTAAATTAATCACAGAAAAAATATTTTTTCTGAACTAAGTGATCTTATATAATTTATTTTTTAGGTTTTTATGACATTAGAGCGAAGCATTGAAAACATGATAAATAAAAATAAGTTGCGGTTCTGATAGCAAGTTGAATTAAATGGTGGCAACACTGGGCTGAAAGAAGAGTCCTAGCTGAAAAACAGCCCCCCCCCCCCACTCAACCCGTGAAAACAATATAAAAAAGTCCACTTAGGCGGCCACCTGGTACCCAAGCCGTCAACCCACCACCGATACCAATAGCAAGTTAGGGCTTATCCTGTTTCACAAGCAACCCTTATTAACATGCAACTCCTATAATATGCGAGTACAAAAAGCAGACCCCTATTTCCGAAAACTGGGTAAATGTTTACATAAAACAATAAAAAAAATTATTTCCACAAAAAATAAAAAAAAAATCCTAAAACATTAAATAAATAAAATACACATTTATTTTGAATTAGTTAATTACAGTAACTAATACTGGGTCCATGAGGTGGCCATTAATGAACCCCAACCACACATTAACTTGAAAAATTATTATTTTTACCTAGATCACGCATTTGAACACAATTTTACGGGACTATCTACATCTTATTTATTAGGGATGGGATATTCAATTACCACAACAAACACACATGGGCTCACGAGGATCCCAGGGTAGTTCACAAGCGTGGCCATCAGTATCAATTCAAGGTAAAGCATCTGTTTTTTAATTATAAATACATGTAAAATTGTGTTCAAATGCGTGATCTAGGTAAAAATAATAATTTTTCAAGTTAATGTGTGGTTGGGGTTCATTAATGGCCACCACCTGGACCCAGTATTAGTTACTGTAATTAACAAATTCAAAATAAATGTGTATTTTATTTATTTAATGTTTTAGGATTTTTTTTTATTTTTGTGGAAATAATTTTTGTTGTTGTTTTAAGTAAACATTTACTTAATATTTAAGTAAATATTTATAAAAATAAATATTTCTTTTAAGCTTTTTGAATAAACTGAAGAAAAAAATTTAATTTTCTTTTCACAGATCCATGATTTTTTATTAAACTTTTGTTCCTAAATTGTTCACATAGTACTTTAATAACACAGGGTTGTGATACATGAATGGAAAGCTGGTTAAATGAGGGAGTTTTTCTGAAACTCAGGAAGCTCAGATCCTGTCCAGTAAAGAGTAACGCTGGTAAGAAATATGAAGAAAGTCAGGAAATTTAGAATAGCTTTCTTTTGGTTAGATAGAAATACTCAAATTCATTCATTTTTACGTTTACTCCCAACTATTCTTATAGTAAATTTACTCAGCTTTCGATTGGTTTCACTTCGTTTCTAGTAGAACCACCTGGGACGGAGCTACAACGACTATTCTTCTAAAAACCACGTTTGTCTCGAAAAAACAATAAAACGACGTTTTCTCCCTTATGTGTGAGAATTCGGAAAATCGTCACATGACATTTTTTGTCCTCTATCACCTCATACAATATGACTCGACATTTACGGGACACCCTATATAGGCATAATGAAATCACACATTTCCGGCTAAAATAAAAGGAACTAAAAGAGCGATTTGCAAATTACCTACAAGGGGTTAGAGAGAAGCACGAAAGGCCGACACACGCGATCGAATATACCATGTCGTGCCTGTAAGGGTACATGCATATTAATCTCTGTGAGAGCTTTAGTAGTTACCATCTTTCAAAATTTATATTTCAAAATCTACTCTAGGAAATGGAGACAAAAATAACTTGGAAGGTTGAGCATCAGAGAAACCTAACAAGTTTAAAAAAAATCAGATGTGATTTTAATCTAGTCTGAATTTCATAATGGTATATTACTCTTTGTACGTAAAACAATACGTACGTTGTACGTTTAAATAAATTCAAAAATTTAATAAAAATAGCACTAATACAGGAGAACAATGCCTCAAGTCAAGGTTTGCATATTAGTCGGGTGCCCTACCCATACTTCATTTTTATATTTTATTATAAATATTTTTAATTATTAAATGTTTATATGTTAAAACGGTGTCTATATGTAGGCAACCTTCAGTCAGTATCTTACGCAAGTCGTGTGGTCTATAGTCAACGTCACATTATAAAATCCTGCAGAGTTTTTCAACATGTTGTGTCATTACATGTGAATAAGTTAGCAATGAATGGCCTCTGTATCATCTTCTAGTTCCTTTTAAAGTAATTCAATAGATAATACTAAATTATTGTTGGTAATTATGATTTTTTAATTATGAATATTGCAATCCTAAAAGAAAGTTTAACTTAATTACATAAGTTCTTTTTTTGTGCGTGTGTTTAACGGCGTATCAACAATTTGGCTATTAACGGCGGGTATATAGGTTGCCACCTTTTTTTTATATAATGCCAACGTGTTCGGTCAACCATTCAGGTACTGGCCACGCCCGACGATGCTTAACTTCGGTGATCAATAGAGACTCGAACCCACCATCTTCCGCATGAGAATCTTAGGCGTTATCCACAAGACCAGGGAGAGACCCGCCATAAGTACTTCTTTTACAAAGCCCCACATTTAAACTTGAAAAATAAATAAATATAAATTTGATTAAAAATCCATAGAAGTTTATAATTATAGATTAGAAATTTCAACAACCGGCACCTCTTCAGGACCTCAGTTTACAACACGAATTGTAGTTTTAAAACAATAGTTATTAATAATCACCTCATAAGCAATTTATAAGCCTTCCCATAAATGCACCCAATAATTTATTTAAGACAGATCACAAGGAATACCTGAATACATTCATTATACAAGGTGGGATGATTAACCCTACTTTCACTAGTGCAGCGATGCAGGAAGGAATGCAGCCAGAAGCAGAGCATGACCAATCACTTACTTCGTAACAAAGTAATACAATTTTCAATTAAATTTTGGCTATTCATTAAATGTGTAGGTTATGTAAGTTGTAGTTAAGAATGGAAAAGGATTAATGGATTCTTGAAATAACACTAGGAGGAGTTGCTCCCCAAAATTGTTTAAAACATTATCTTATATTAGCGAGGTTTCGAATCTGTTCAGATTACAATAGACCTTAATACAACTTACAATAAGATGCCTGATGATGAACCTGAACTTGTTCGAAACGTCACAAATATAAGTTATATGTTTTAAACAATTTTTGGGAGCAACGCCTGCCCACTTCTTCAAGAATGCGTAGGTTATGTTAGAACACTCACTGGAACAGCTACATCGACAATGATTTTTATCGTAAACTTATAAAAAGGCCCGGCCTAAAGGAACTATGCAATCTTAACATTTTCATTATCATTTTTATACCTGGAGTAATATGGATACAGTCCAGGCAACGAATGCTTAAAAACAGCTATAGGTGGAAATTTTTGGAACACAATTTTGGACTTCGTAACTTTGTTTGGGCTGGATAGGAGGTGAACATATCAAAAGTCCTCACCCGTAGCCTTTGTGCCAGGGGGGAGGGGGGGGGGGGTTTAGAAGGACCCATTTTTCGGGTATTCACTTATATCTCGAAGACCCTGCGCCCTAGCGACATGACTGGTCTATAACAAATGAAAGCTGATTAAGTTTTTTCCCAAAATTACTGACTTTCAAGAGCGGATATTTCGTAAACTAAAGATATCTCGAAAACCTTTATTGAATAGAACTTGTAGAAAACTTAATCAACTTTCCTTTGTTATAGAATAGTCATATCGCTAGTACGCAAGGTTTCTGAGATATAAGCGAAAGCCCGAAAAATGGGACATTCTACCCCCCCCCCCCCCCCCCCCCCCGGCACAAAGGATACGGGCGAGGACTTTTGATATGTTCACCTCCTATCCAGCCCAAACAAAGTTACAAAGTCAAACATTTAGTTCCAAAAATTTCCATCTATAACTGTTCGTTGCTTGGACTAATAGCTGAGAATAGGAAAGTAATCATACACCTTCAATGGATAAAAGCTTCCGAAATTTCAAGCACTGTTTCATCAGACAGGAAAAAGAAAACCTATTTGGTACGAAATGTATTAGGCTTTCGAATGGTCTCCCAAAAAATGCATATTTTCGAGGATATAGGTGAGTCTCCGGTCAATTTCTCAGAGTCTTTATCGTTCTAAAACATTTCAGGTACAGTTTCCTGCATGTAAAATGCCTTTTCATTGAATTCTGAATCCGAAAAATAATTAGATATTTTTTTAAACAATTATTTTACTCCAAAACTGCATGTTTTCGGAGATGAATGTGAGGCGCAAGTCAATTTCTCAGAGTTCTGATATTTCACCTTCATCTCTAGAATTCTAAGAAAAAGCATTGCACATGCCTGACACTATACAGTTTTAGATTGATCAGATCTTTTTTTTTTTTTTTTTTTTTTTTTGCTTTTAAGGCCAGAACTATTATTTTAATTAATCAAGTACTGTAGAACTATAAAAATAAAGCCAGAACTCTCAATAATTAATGGGTTTCCACGAAATGAGATGCCAGCTTCACAATTACCGCGTCTAATATCGCCAATATTTTAGATAAACCTAAAATTCTGAGTTAATTATAATGGACGTTAAAATATAAATAAATACAATCGCCAAGTAAAAGTAACTCCACGTCTTATGAGTACATAGTGAATAGCTAATGACGTCAAGCTGGAATAATTTATTTTCCTTACATAAACACTTAACATTGAATTAAATATCCCTAATTGCCTAATTCACACATATATATATATATATATATATATATATATATATATATATATATATATATATATATATATATATATGAACAAACAATTTAATCACAATATCCTGGTAATAATAACCTGAGTAGAAGTAGCAAATAGGTGGGGTTTATTACAGCAATTACTAGCACGATTATCTGACATTAGTGGAGAATAATAGTTAACAGCTTGAGGTAGAAGATTACCTTGAGAGGTCAGTGCCCGGGCTTTGTACAAGGAGGAATTGTACGCCTCAAACTGAAAACGTAGAATGGAAATACTAAGAAAATACAGAGAAAGCAACGAGAAAAAATAAATTCGTCTCGTATCTGTGCCCTTCCAAAGCAGGGCGGATGAAAGCAATGTTAAAAATATCGTTCCTTTACATCAGATATAATAGCCAAATTTAAAAATAAGAATAAAACAAGCATTCAGGTAAATTCCTGGATGCCCAGGTCCTGGAGGCGGCTTTTAGAGATTATTTTCTTGATTAGTTTCGCGTACACATGGTGCTAAAAGATAAGCATTACCTTTGCTAGGAGAATGCTGTATGACACACACACGCACGCACGCACGCACACACACACATACACACACACACGCATATATATACACACACAAACACACACATTTCAACGGTGTCACTTGATGAATATTTAAAACAAAATTTCAAACATTCTTTCATGAGTGCAACCTGAATGAATGATAGCTACATTCCTTCGAAAAATACTAAAAAGTGAATACAACAACATGGAAAGTGAAAGGACAACATGGATTTCCAGAACCTTTCCTTGGAAACTGGAAACAACATTCCTATCGTCTGTTGGAATATTGAAGTAGAATTGTTTGAATAAAGGGTCCATTTTCTTGTTCTTCCAATAAACCGCATTCCATTCGACTATATTTTTTTCGCAAAATATACCGCTGACGATAGCCGAGCTCAGACGGGCTTCTCTGTATTGGTAGAGAATTCATAGAGAGGAATCGATCATGATATTTGTAGCGGACTATTACTTTACTTTTTATATATTCAATTTGTTTTGTTTTTTTCTTTTATTGAATATATTTTTACTTTAGATAAAGACGTTTATCACTTTTCCTCGGTATGAAATTTCTTCGAAATATTTTCCCACAGGAAAGATCTTCTTTTAACTACCACTGAACTGAAAAAATTGTAAATCCTTTAATTTTAAATTTATGGAAATATTGTTTGGAGTGACTTGAAATCCCTTTTAAACCCCTTTGATACATGTGTCATAGTATATACACATACACATCATTTAGTTTTGTGGCCTCCAAAAAGTTGTGTTATTTGTTAATGGTCATGGCTTAAAACTTAACCAATTCTGGCAGTAAATGTTGCTCTTTTAATTGTTCATAACTTTTGCAATCTGTAAAAATATGTCTAACAGTGAATTGAACTTTGCACGAGCTCCATATTCCTGGTGAATTCCTTGACACGAGGAAGAAGTGTTTGAGGTTTGTAAGCCCTATTCTTAATCCAGTTCACATCACTTATTTTTTTTCTTGTTTCTCGACTTGAGGTCTCGCAAGTCTTTTAGGCTTCTTGAAATCTCCAGACTCTTGTTATTCCTGACGCATTTCCAGTCGGGTTTTGGATCTTTGCACGGGGATAATATGAAAAAGTGCGTCACGCAGGAGCTGCATTACTAAGCACTTTCCTCAGAATTTGGGTAGTGTAGACTGCTTTCCAGAACAATTTGCTTAAAATATCCTACATAAATAAAATAAAAACATGATTAGTTCACTTTTAATTTTGTAATGAGTACCAGATAAATAATTAATTTGCTTCCAGAGTTATGTTTACACATGGTACCTACTACACGACGTAATAAATACAAAAAACCTCATATTATCGTATTTTGATCTAACGAAGGAAACGGATACAGTCCCTCTAGCGCTCCTTGCGGCGCCTTTGTGGACCTATGTCTGGCTGGCTTTTCTATTGAAATATATTACAAGGTAAACCCCCCTTTCCGATTGACCGATTCAGCTCATTTTTATAACAATTCTTTCTCATGAGTTACCCACGACGTATACCGCGTTTCGTTACAATACAGCAGAAATTACGACCAGTATGAGTATATTAGTTAGTAATTTGGGTCCGGAGTAAACCCCCCCCCTCCTAATGAACCGATTTAGTTTATTTTACATCACATATTTACCTGTAGATTACCACAACGAATACCGAGTTTCGTCGAAATATACCAAAAATCACGGTTGGTAGTGGCGAATTGGTATTGTGGGTCTGGAGTAAACCCCCCCCCTCCTAATGAACCGATTTATTTTATTTTTACAACACATATTTACCTGTAGATTACCACTACGAATACCGAGTTTCGTCGAAATATACCTAAAATCACGGCTGGTAGTGGCGAATTGGTATTGTCAGTCCGGAGTAAACCCCCCCCCCTCCTTATGAACCGATTTAGTTCATTTTTATATCTCACTTTTCTCTCTATATTACCACTACCAATTTTCGTTGAAATATAACAAATATTACGGCTGAAATGGTCAAATTAGTGTTTTGGGTTCGGGGTAAACCCCCCCCCTTCGGTGGACCGATTTTGGTGGTTAACGAACTCGTTCAATCGTTTGCTAATTGAATGCTATATACCAAGTTTCGTGACGAAAAAACAAAAACTCTGGCCGCTATCGTGTTAACAGACACACACACACACACACACACACACACACACACACACACACACATACACACACACACATATATATATATATATATATATATATATATATATATATATATAAATTTTAACGGGGGTCATTTTCGGTGTCTACTAGGTAGGATCGATAAAGATTTGAAGAAATTTTTCAAAAATTCCGTCATGAGTCCAACCTCAATAGTTACTATCCTTCGGAGGAAAGTGCTAAAAGAGTTATTAAGAAACACCAACGTTTTGAAGCACCTCTATCGCACGTGCCGCGTAGAAATTGAAATATAACGGAAGGGTAGGTGGTGTAATTATAGATAGAGATCTAAACGTTTATTCCTATATTTTTAGGACATCAACATAATACACACGCCTGGCCAGTCATAGTTTTGTCCCAGTAGGCATTCTGTCAATAACTGTTTACAGTTAATGGACTATCACATAATTCATATTTCGGTCTCTCCTGGCTTATCTTCAGATATAAGCGCCTTTAAGACTCGGTCACACAGGACGCGATCTGTCGCGGCAGGCAGCAATATCTGACCGAGATTGATTGGGAGTAGTCCAGGCAACGAATGCTTAAAAACAGCTATAGGTGGAAATTTTTGGAACACAATTTTGGACTTATAAAAGTCCTCACCGTAGCCTTTGTGCCGGGGGGAGGGGGGTTTAGAAGGTCCCATTTTTCGGGTTTGCACTTATATCTCGGAAACCCTGCGTCCTAGCGACATGACTATTCTATAACAAATGAAAGCTGATTAAATTTCCTACAAGTTCTATTCAATAAAGTTTTTCGAGATATCTTTAGATTTCGAAATATCCGCTCTTGAAAGTCTGTCATTTTGGGGAAAAACACTTTTGCCGCATATTTTTCCCCCGTTTTGACCGGATAACTCTTCAACGATGAACCCAAAAAATAAATAACGGTGTATAAATAAGTGTTTTTCCCCAAAACGACAGACTTTCAAGAGCGGGTATTTCGAAAGCTAAAGATATCTCGAAAAACGTTATTGAATAGAACTTGTAGGAAATTTAATCAGCTTTCATTTGTTATAGAATAGTCATGTCGCTAGGACGCAGGGTTTCCGAGATATAAATAAATAAATAATAAATGAAAACCCGAAAAATGGGACCTTCTATACCCCCTCCCCCCACCCGGCACAAAGGCTACGGGCGAGGACTTTTGATATGTTCACCTCCTATCCAGCCCAAACAAAGTTACGAAGTCAAAAATTTTGTTCCAAAAATTTCCACCTATAACTGTTCGTTGCCTGGAATGGAGGGGATCTACATTTTTTGTAGAGGATGGAGGGGATTGCATTGGTCCTGTCAAACAAAGGTCGGCCTGACGTCACGAGCTTGTCGTTATCGCTTTGCCGGGCGATACAGTTGTAAAACATTACCGATTTGTCGCGCGATCAGTTGGGTAAAATAAGAGAAGGTACTGAATTATTAATACTCTCCTTGTATTGATATCATGTACCTAACATACTTTCTTTCTATATCCCAACGACAGAAGAAGAATCAGTTCTTCCTCGTCCGAACTAATCTCTTCCGAATAACAAAAAAAAACAAAAAAAAAAAAAACAACTATGAAAACCAGCACGACCTGTTCTCTAGAAAGGAACCAGATCACTGCAATCAGAAAATATATCGCGTCCAATAACATGTCCTCATATCACAGACCACCGTAAGGATAGTTCGATCGCTGCCTGCGCGACAGCTCGCGTCCTGTTTGCCCGAGCCCTTAACATTTAGTACTTGGCTACAGAGTATTCATATCGTAAGCTGTTTAAGAGGCAAAGATAACTTTACACACCCTTGGTTCACATAAATTGTATTTTAGACAATAGCTCTTTGTCAACCCGTGGACGATAAAGAACCCTCTTCTCCATATTTTCTTCTGTACATAACTTTTTTGTTTCATTAAAAGAGGATCAAAGAGCTGCCGACAAGCCAGAAATTGTTCAATGAGTCCCGTAAAAAAAAGGCGAATAAATAAACAAACTGCAGATAAATAAAGGACGATTATCTAAACTAGTGATAAGAGGACCGTGAGATTGCCACTTGATTCTCGGCGTTGGGTTTATCGCCTATGTCACGACTTGGGACAGTCACTAACAAAACGCGCGCACAAAATCGTGTGGGTCTCTATTTGTATACACAATATTAGGAATGAAGTGCGAGCATGAAAAGAGCAACTTAATTGACAACCAAAACATAAAAATGTACCACTTCAAATGAAGGTACTGTCGAAGGGCGTTATTTGTTCCTTGTAAACCTGTATTTCTAGACAGGAACTTCTAACAAGGGGAGTATACAGCGATGGGGTCACCGATTTGCAATAAATTTTTTTTTTTTGGTGATTCTATATCGAAAATTTTTTTGGCGATTCTATATCAAAAAATAGTCGACACGTGTCCGAGCATTCCGTCCAATGCGCCTTAGGAGCCGAGAAATAAAATAAAATAGGTTGAAAGTGCTTTATTTTTTATATCGAGTTTAGAAAATGATATCGACATGATTCTTTCACCAATTCATTTGTTTTATAGAGTAGATTAAAATAAAAATATAATCGTAAAACAATAGTTTATATTTCATCAAATATATTCAAAAATATGCTTACGTTTTCAAGTAAACTAGTATTATACATTTTTTTTACACCAAAAATAATAGCAGATTTAAAATCAGCACCCCAAGAAACCCTAACATAGTGAATATCATTGAAAACAAAAAATAATGATTTTTCCCAGTCTAGGGCCTTCATCGACCATCCAAGTTTGGTTTGAATCGGGTAAATATTCTTTGAAATATGGCCGGATTGTTGAATCTTTAACAAAATTATACGGGTCCCCCCTTAGCGAAATTTAAAATACACTTTTTTTTATTTTGGTAATATTCCCACAATTTGAATTATGGGGTTTTTCAATGTGCTAAAAACGAATCTGACATCCGTTTTTAAATCGAAATTTTTTTTACATACTCGATTCTATAGAAGTCATTATTCTGCCAAAATATTCCATATACCTACATTTAAAGAGTTATCGATTATAAAAAAAAAATTTGATTTAAAAACGGATGTCAGATTCGTTTTTAGCACATTGAAAAACCCCTAAATGTTTTTACCCTATACAAACCAAACTTGGATAGTCGATAAAGGCCCTAATTTGACACATTTCCCTCCAATCAGGGTGTTTCTATGTGTTCTGGGATCGACGTTATATACAAAAACGTTTACATTTTATTTTTATTTTGAGAACCATTTTACGCAAGTACCTTTTGAGATAAAACAATAGTCATTTGTATGGTTAGAAAAAGGAGTCTTTCTTCTTTCGAAAGATTTCAATGACGTAAAAATCTGATTATCTCAAGGGGAGATATTGAATTCCAAAACGTCACAATACTTTTTCGCTTACGAATATTTAGCCTCTTCTAGACTGGGAAAAATCATTATTTTTTGTTTTCAATGATATTCACTCTATTAGGGTTTCTTGGGGTGCTGATTTTAAATCTGCTATTATTTTTGGTGTAAAAAAAATGTATAATACTAGTTTACTTGAAAACGTAAGCATATTTTTTAATATATTTGATGAAATATAAATTATTGTTTCACGATTATAATTTTTTTTAATCTACTCTATAAAACAAATGAATTGGTGAAAGAATCATGTCGATATCATTTTCTAAACTCGATATAAAAAATAAAGCACTTTCAACCTATTTTATTTTATTTCTCGGCTCCTAAGGCGCATTGGACGGAACTCTCGGACACGTGTCGACTATTTTTCGATATAGAATCACAAAAAAAAAAAATTATTCCAAATCGGTGACCCCATCGCTGTATACTCCCCTTGTAAGAAATAAATAATGCAAATAGAATAAAAAATTAGTAAAGAATTAAGCTAAGAAGCTACTTACTGGAAAAGTTATTTTATATGTATGTATAAACATATATGATAACGGTTGTTTTTCATAACTCTGTTTGTTTAATAGGTAATTTTATTCAACGTGTACGACCGTTAGCTTTCGTTAGTTTCCTTTATTAAGGCAAACAACTACAAGGTTATACTCTCTTTATAAAAATTCGATACGTGAACTTTTATTATGTTAACTAAAAGTTCAGTTTTCTTTCTTTCTTTTTAACTTTAATTATTTATTTCTATTTATGGACCTCAGGACTGAAGTTTTGTTTATATTATAATTTTTAAATAAACATGTGTTTATGTAGGTAGGTAAGCGTGCCTGTATACAAATGAATATGTTTATGTATTTATATATATACACAAAAAATAAGTTAAGACACCTTTCTAGTAAGAAGAGATCTTTCCTCAATCGTTTACTTCTATCAGAGATGGGCATAATTTTATTTATAAATAAAAATACGAATTTATTCGTACTTCATATATTTGTAAATACGAATATAAATAAATTTGTCATTATAAGTGTGAATACGAATTTATTTGTATTCACGCATATTAAATATAAAAATACAAATAAAATTTTATTCGCAAATTTTCCTGCGAATACAAATAAATTCTCAGGAAAATTTGTAAAAAAATTGTAAATATTCACAAAAAATGTGAATATTCACAAAAAATCAAATGATTACAAAAATATTCAGATTAAAATAAAATATGGTGCTAATGATCCTGGAAATAGATGCACAAAAAAAAACATTAAATTATATGAATACAAATTAATTCACTTTATAATTAGTAAGTACAAATTTATTCACAAAAAAAATCGCAAATAAATTATGATTTTTTTCGAATTAACGATAATATAATATTACGAAAGTTATTTTAAGGTGTTTTTTTTCGCTTATCGTCTAGGTGATTGACGGTGGTTTTAGTAAGAATATTGAAGATGGTATTAGGATGGATGTAAAAAGTAGCCTACCCAATCCTTCCCAATACCACCTTCTATATCCTTCCTAATTCCACCTTCAATATCCTTCCTCTAACCATTGTCACCCTCAGCACCACGTCTGGCGGACAGATTCTTGATGGACCGCCAGAGGTACAGATGGCAAACTCTGTCCGTGCTGCGCGGCTGCTGGTGCCGCGGCGGTCAGGGGTACGGCGTGTGGGCGCACCTACCTACCTCTAACGCCAGATACGTTATTTTGTTTTCAATGCATATAAAATATAAAAAAAATTGTATCTAGGCGCTGGTAACCTAGACGTTAAGCGCCTTAAAAAAAATCATCTCCAATAACCTTCGTAATATCATCTTATCGTTAATACGAATAAAAACATAATTTATTTGCAAATTTTGTAGTGAATAAATTTTTATTCACAAATTATAATGTGAATAAATTTGTATTCATATATTTTAATGTGAATATTTTTGTAATCACTTAATTTTTTAGACATATGGTGCAGGTCAAAAGAATAGTAATATGGGTGGCGAGCTAACCACACATGGGGATTTAATGGCCCCTGAGGAGGTGGCATAAAGGCCACGAAACATGTAGGGCGTGCCAACAATAAAGTAGTACATAGAAAATGGAGTACTATTCTTTTGACCTGCACCATATATATATAAAATAAATAAATATACGTAAATAAAGGTCAGGAATACGTGGAATAGAACTTGATTTTTTGTGAATATTCACATTTTTTGTGAATATTCACAATTTTTTCTGTGAATTTATTTGTATTCGCAGGAAAATTTGCGAACAAAATTGTATTTGTATTTTTACGGACTTAAACTCTGGAGATCTGCAAAAACATCCAACATCAACAGAATACAGGCATTCCAGTCAAAAGTTCTCCACAAAATTGTCAACGCACCTTTCTACATATCCAATAAAACCCTACATAATGACCTTAACATCCCATTTGTCCTTGACCCTGCTAAACCCCGTTTCCAACTTTTCGTTTCCAAATTGTCTCACCATCCTAAACCTGAAGGTCTATCCTCATCTTCACAATCCCACCCGGACAATCCTCCCAGGCGGCTTAAGAGACAGTGGCCCCGAGATAAGTTACTTGCCTGATCCCTCTGGAATCATTGGAATATTTCGTTAAATAACTAGTGAAGTGCTAACAATGGTTGGCTTCTTCCAAATTTTGTACTTATTTTATTTTATTTTAATTTTTTCCGTTTTGATCATATATACATATCAATTATGTACACACTTGATCATTGTACATTTTATATTTTGTACAGATTTCAAATAAATAAATAAATTTAAAAAAAAATTGTATTTTTATATTTAATATACTTGAATACAAATAAATTCGTATTCACACTTATACTAATTTATTTATATTCTTATTTACAAATATGAAGTACGAATAAATTCGTATTTATATTTATAAATAAAATTATGCCCATCTCTGAATTCTATTAAATAAACTCATTCTAAAGGAATATATTTGCTACTTCATTGTTTGATATTCTTAGCTGGATGACGATTTGAATCGCTGAAACATTTTAAATCTAAATATCAAAAAATCAAAAGTTACAGTCAACTCACATACTTTTGGAAATTAATACAAAACATTTTAGACAACAGTTTCCGGAAAATTAAATATTTCAAAATTTACAACTTACTTGAATTTTGAAATCTGTTTTCCTTCCAACAGAGAGGATACCAAGAATTAATTAATGGAAAACAGTAGTACTCTGATCAATAGCAAACAAATGCCATCACAATATTAAAATGCCAAAAATGATTAAACGCCTAAATATGAACAAAATGCTAGAAATCTCTACTGAATCAAACTAAAGCGATCCTACAGGTGAGAGGTATCGATGTAGACTCATAAAAGATACAAGCCTCTAACATCCAACAAATAATAGCATAGGTTGTAATAATATCCCTACACAAATATTAATAAAACATGTCTTAAGACTGCAAAAGCTTGATGACCTGCTCTTAACTAGAATTCTACTAGCACATTAGTCATCCTATCTCCTTCCGCTTTCTGCATATCCGGGGACAGCAGAAGCACATTTTGTTTTTATTCATTTTCTTTTCAAACCGACAAAATAGGAAATTTTTGTGAAAATATATTAATCGAAAGTCATAAAACATATATTTAGTATTTAATATTTTAGACAAAACTGAACTAAATATATTGAGTTGATAAGTGCTAGCACTTTTTTTGAGACATTCACTAAGTTACCCAGGTTTCATAACAAATGAAAAAGGTCAATCAGGCCTGCCAGTTTCAAAATGTTTATATTTTAATCATTTAGATATAAACATTTTGAAACTATACCAAATGTTTATATTTTAATCATTTTCGGCGTTAATAGCCCAATTGTTGATACGCCGTTAAACACGAAAAAAAAAATTAATAATTTTAAAACAATATTTCGGCTTAATGCCATCATCAGGGTTTATTTAATATCACAGTTTAAAGCATATCACAATCTTACATGATTCACATTTTTTAAACTGTGATATTAAATAAATGCTGATCCCAAAAAAAAACATAAATGTGAAATAGAGGCCAAGTTCTTCCCCCCACAAAGAAACACTCCCTTCCCCAAAAATATCCCCTCCTAAAACCCCCAAAAAGCGCCTTACCATCCTACACTCCAAAAAAGTAGTATGAGTTGGTGTATTAAGTGTAGCATATTTTCAATCAAAAATATTTCCCAATACAAGAGATGATACAAGAAAGCAATGTCCAAGTTCATTACTTAGAAGACCTCGTAGTTACTTACTAAGAACAGTAAAGACACTTCAACTGACATTTAAAAACAACAATAAAAATACTTATATCCAGTTTCTAAAATATCACTTTCCTCAACCAGGTATATTCTTAAACTTGGCAATGTTTTATTTGTGCCGAAATTATCTTTAGAGAGAAAACTAAACATTGCCAAGTTTAAGAATATACCTGGTTGAGGAAAGTGATATTTTAGTAACTGGATATAAGTATTTTTATTGTTGTTTTTAAAGGTCAGTTGAAGTGTCTTTACTGTTCTTAGTAAGTAACTACGAGGTCTTCTAAGTAATGAACTTGGACATTTCTTTCTTCTATCATCTCTTGTATTGGGAAATATTTTTGATTGAAAATATGCTACAATTAATACACCAACTCATACTACTTCTTTGGAGTGTAGGATGATAAGGCGCTTTTTGGGGGTTTTAGGAGGGGATATTAGCGCGGTTCCTCCCTCCCCCATAGGGAGGAACCCCGCTTATAAGGTTGATACAATGAAACAATCCGGAAGTGCCGACTAGAAAATTTCGCGTTTCAGAACCCCTAGAAACCGAAAATAACGGTGGTTCAAATTTGTATATATATATATATGTATATATTTATTTATATATATATATATATATATATATATTTGTCTGTTCGCTCATTTCTGGCTTCCCTGATGGTCCGATTGTGATGAAATTTGGTACAAAAATCCGTCGTCCAATTTGAAAGGTCAAGTTCGTTAACCAGCAGAATCCGCCCACTGGAAGATGGCGTTTGGGGCGAAATTCGCGCAAAAAAAATCGTAACGCTTACGTTTTTGACTTCATAAGCTTGTAAGTACTCGTTTTATAGGCTTCTTGGGCTAGGAAAACGAATGAAACCATTTCCAAGGCGATAGCTTTAACCATTTTCGAGAAAATTAGAAAAATAGTTTTCGAATACCGTTTTTGGTTTGGGTACTTAGAATCATAGGATTCAGTTGAAACATTTTCTACATGCTCTACTTTCATTAAAACTAATATGTTGAAATTTTGGTTACGTTTGGAGTTAAGGAAGGATTAAAATAAAATATTTTATTAACAGACATGAAAAGTTTTGGGAACTTCGTATACCTTCCCTAATATCTCGAAAACTGTTTGAAATATTGGTAAACGGAGGGTTACCATGCGACAGCTTACTAAATGTTCTACAAAAAAGATTCTGAAACAATTTTTGATTAGGCGATGTCAATCGGAGAAATACGTGCTTAAACTTTGAAGTAATTGATTTCGTTTATTCCTTGTTATTTTGTCATTTCTTATAGTAGGATAATGTATTTGACAATAAAACAGATTAATAAAAATAAGAAAAACAATTCATTGCTAGAAATATATCAGGCTGTACCGTATGAAATGTCAGTTTTGGATTTGCCGATTTCCTTCATATGACTTGAAACTGTCAAGGCTCCTACTCCGAGTTCTTTGGCATGTTCCCTAGTGTTTGTAATTGCTTATAGTAGTCAAATGTATTTGTCAATAAAACAGGATACGTATAATTAGAAACAATATTCAACTTCACACAGGTTAGATACTTTGAGGGAATAGAGAGTCCGTTCACTGCCTGTGGGTCCACAAAAAATGTACCTGCTACGAGTTAATCCTCAAGAGTTGTAAATATACCCCAGGTATCTGCCGACACAAATACAAAGCCTAGCTTGGTTTTGGTACTTACAATCATGGGATTCAGTTAAAACATTTTTTGCATGTTTGAATTTCATCAAAACTAACATGTTAAACTTTTGGTTACGTTTGGAGTTGAGGAAGAATTAATATTAATAAAATAAAATATGTTATGAACAGACATGAAAAGTTTTGGGAACTTCGTTTACTTTCATCAATATCTCGAACGCGGTTGGGAAATTATGATCAGTGGATAGAAACTATTTGAAAGCTTTCTAAATTCTCTACAAAAAAGATTCTGAAACAATTTTTGAATAGGTGATCTCGATCGAAGAAATAAGAGCTTAAAACTTCAAATACGTCTGTTTAGCTCTTATGAACGGTTTTTTGTCGTTCTTTTTGTAATTATTGTCTCTTTCCCTTAGTTTTTTATTGCTATTTATTTTTGTAATTTTTTATGTTACGAAAATGTATTTGTGTGTAAAACAGGATAGGTAAAATGAGACCCATTTGCTGTTGCTAAAAATAATGAAAAATTTTGGGCACTTCGTATACTTTCAATAATATCTCGAAAACGGTTGAAAATTAGGGAAGCGAAAGGTTACCATTCGAAAGCTTACTAAATGGTCTACAAAAAAAAAATTCTGAATAAAGTTTTGAATAAGCGATGTCAATCGGAGAAATAAGTGCCTAAACTTTGAAGTAATTGATTTCGTTTATTCGAAACAGTTCTTTTTGTCTGTTTTTATTCCTTGTTATTTTTTAATTGCTTAAAGTTGGATAATGTATTTGACAATAAAAAAGATTAAGTAAAATAAGAAAAACAATTCATTGTTAGAAACATAGCTTGCCAAGAGAAAGAGATTCGATGACGTCTTTTGAATATTTTCAATTGACTTTATTCTGTTGGTTTTTTATTTTATTTTTTAATTGATTTTATTTGTAGAATTATAACTATAGTAAAAGAACACAGGAATATGTGAATAATTTTGATATTTTCCAATTCATTGAAACGTATGAAATGAAGTATCGGTAGAAGAGGATTCTAGGGTCAGGCGGACCCGACCAGTCATAAAACCCTTTGAACAAAGGCCGAGGAAAATATTATCTGTTTCTATTCTTAGATTTTCAAATGACAATAGGGATATGAACAGGAACCGCGCTAAGATGATGCAGTTCCTGCGAGTCGGACTTTTTTTTGGGGAAGGGAGTGTTTCTTTGTGGGGGGAGGAACTTGGCCTCTATTTCACATTTATGTTTTTTTTGGGATCTCATTAATTTTTTCTAAGTATTAATTAAAATTTAGTTGCCGCACACCTATTGGCTTTTGTACTTCATATGAAACCAGGGTCTTTGGATTCCACATAAAGTTCTCCTTACTGCTTGATATTTGATACCAATAATCAACCTACATACATCTAATCACTAGACTAGAAACGTTAGAAGCTATTCCAGATGACAGTACTGTAGAGGACAAATTGATTGCACTCTTAACTAAACTATTACACTGTAAAACACAGGAACCTTATCCCGAGGATAAAGATCTCAATAGGGAAAGTGTAGAAGGCCTTCAAGAAAAAGATAAGAACGAAGACGATACAATTTAGGTTTGTGATCATAAACTTTGTAATTGAGATGACTTGACTTTAAAAAACATAGTATCTGCTTTCAAGTATATTATGCAGTTAATCCCTACGACTTTATTTACTACATTTAAGAAAGAAGTCACAACTGTTGTAGTTAAGATGCGTCGAAATGTTTCTTAAAACATCAAATATAGGTTCTCCTTACCAAGAAGATTCATTTGATACCCCACTTGATGGGTTTCAGAAGGAATGATGGCTTTCCGATGGAACAAAAAGTACAAAACGTCATCGGTAATATGACACTCCCGTATCGAAGCCCTACATGCGTGCCAAGTTTGGTCAAAATCGGTCAAACGGGGTGAATTTGTGTAAGGAACAAACATGCAGACAGACAGCTGATAGAAGATTTTGACCTAGCATATGTCAATACCCGGATAAAGACCTACCTATGTACCATGTTTGGTCAAAATCGGTCAAATCGTGTGGATTTGTATAAGGAATAAACAGTTAGGCAAACAGCTGATAGACGATCTTGAACTAGCCTACGACACTCCCCGGATCAAGACCGACATGTGTGTCAAATTTTGTTAAAATCGGTCAAACGGTGTGTATTTGTATAAGGAACAAACAGACAGACAGACAGCTGATAGACAATTTAACGTAGCCTATGATTCTCTCCGTGTCAAGACCCACCAGTGTCCCAAGTTTGGTCAAAATCGGTCAAACGGTACGGCTTTGTATAAGGAACAAACCTACAGACAGACAGCTGGTATAAGATTTTGACCGAGCCTTTATGCGTCTAATTGTTTCTTAAATCATCAAATATAGGTTCTTCATACCGAGACGATTCATTTGATACCCCACATCATGGGCTTCGGACGGAATGACGGGTTCCCGAAGGAAGTACAAAACTGGCACGCCCCCGCCACGGAAGCGGAGTCAAACACAACTTTTCAGGATTTTTCGATTTTTTTCCTTTAATAACACCTTCATATCTATCGTCATGCAAAATTTCAAGTCTCTAGCATCATGGGAAGTGCCTCATAATTTTGATGAGTCAGTGAGTGAGTGAGTCCTATAAATCCCGATTCTCGATCGCTTATATCTCAGAAACTATTCGTTGTAGAATTATGAAAATTTCCAGTTTTACTCACATCTTGTAGTATAATACCTGTGTGAAATTTCATAACTTTATCTTTACCTGGTTGAAAGTTATGAGAGGGTAAAAATCGGCTCTAAGACCACCTGTAATATACACACAGTACGCTTAGGCCGGAACTTGGCCTGGCGCACTACCGTGCGCCTAGATGATGGCATTCAGCCGAAATATTGTTTAAAAATGATTAAAATATAAAAATTTTGAAACTGGGAGACCTGATTGGTCTTTTTCATTTGTTATGAAACCTGGTGAACTAAATATATTTATTTGGTTTTGAACGAGGTCAGAAAAACGGAGAGCTATCTTTCTCAGTGCTTTCATGACTTCTATCTCATAATCAGCGAGCGAAATCAAATGATACTGATTTCTTGCTCGTACTGGGTACGGTATATGTGGGCTGATGTTTCTGTAGGGTTATGAAATAAAGAGCCACCCAGAAGAATGTGTAATCGGCCTTGGAATTATTGGATGTACTTCACCTCTCTGCGCTGGAAGGCTATAATCAAACATTGTTTGGTACTTCAACATTGGTTATAATACTTTGACGCACAATGTGGCGTGATAGACCTTGAACTAAAGCAAAATGTGGCAAGCAACCTTTTTAATATAAGCACTAATCTACCTAGGACATGGGTGAAGACACCTAAAGCAGATTTGCCCATAGTATTATGGGATCTGATCAATATTTTTAATGTTGAAGGACTATCAAAACTTTAATTTGATGGCGTTAATGACCCTAAGGTTGGCACGCCTTAAAAAAGAAAATCCCGTCACGCAGGAGCTGCATAACTAAGCACTTTCCTCAGAATTTTTGTAGTGTAGACTACATTACTGAATAATTTGCTGTATATAACCTATATAAATAAAATAACAACGTGAATAGTTCTGCTCATTTACATTTCTTATGAGAACTGTTCAATTATTAATTTTGTAAATAATTTGCTTCCAGAGGTATGTTTATACATGATACTGTACTACTTAATAAATACACAAAAACTTCATTTTCCGTCTTTTGATCTGACACAGGAACAGGATACAGTCCCCCTAGTGGAAGATAGCGCTCCTCGTGGCAGTTTTGGGAACCGTCTGGCTGGCTAATTCTAATGAAACAGAGTTTAAAGTAAACCCTCCTTTCCAATAGACCGATTTACTGCATTTTTGCAACACTTCTTTCTCATGAGATACCCACGACGTATACCGCGTTTCGGTACAATACAGCAGAAATTACGACCGGTATGAGTATATTAGTACTTTGCGTCCGGAGTAAACCCCCCCCCCTCCAAATAACCCGATTTATTTTATTTTTACAACCCATTTTTCTCTGTTGATTACCACCATGAATACCGAATTTCGTTGAAATGTAACAAAAATTACGGCTGGTTGTGGCAAATTGGTAATGTGGGTCCGGAGTAAACCCCCCCCCCTCCTAATGAACCGATTTAGTTTATTTTTACAACTTATTTCTCTCTTTAGATCAAAATAACGAATACCGAGTTTCGTTGAAATATAACAAAAACTACGGCTGGCATGGTCAAATTAGTGTTTTGGGTCCGGGGTAAACCCCCCCTCTCGGTGGACCGATTTTGGTGGTTAACGAACTCGTTCAATCGTTTGCTAATTGAACGCTATATACCACGTTTCGTGAAGAAAAAACAAAAACTCTGGCCGCTATCGTGTTAACAGACACACACACACACACACACATATATATATATATATATATATATATATATATATATATATATAAATTTTAACGGGGGTCATTTTCGGTGTCTACTAGGTAGGATCGATAAAGATTAGAAGAAATGTTTCAAAAATTCCGTCATGACAGCAACCTCAATAGCTACTTTCCTTCGGAGGAAAGTGCTAAAAATAAAAAAAAAGCTTTAATTTCGAGAGCTGCTGTCCAGACTGATGAGAAGTGTCCAGTAAACATCTTCTCCAGAGCTTTCTGGACAAAACCCCACTGTGTAATGAGAACTTTCACGAAGATAATCCTCTTTATAAAAACTACCTTTTAATTGCTATTATGTGGTAAATCCATTTTCGCTTGGGGTCCATATAATAGACTAAACCTGTGTAATTGGCTATGAATCATCAGAGCAATTTGTAGAGATTAATTTTGTATTATTATTTTTTATGCATACATTTCTAGCTATTTGCTCTTAAATATTCACCCCATACATTTTATTCCACTATCGCTCTACGTTATTTATACAGGTGCAAGAAATTTGAGTCCATGTATTCACTATCCATGTGGACTTCAAAATCGTCTAAAGAAAACACTGTACAACAGGGAGGTAATGCTGTGATTTATTGAAAAATTACACTAAAATTGGAACCCTGAAGGGTTCCATTATCTAATGAATAATTTACCCAGCGTACAGGGAATTTTCGACTCTGTTGCATGACAGACCTAAAATTCTAAATACCAAATAAGCCGTTTAAATTTCATGGAAAATCGTTAAAAGAAGTTTTTCGTTAATAAAAAGCTGATAGAGTGTTCTACAAATATCATTTAAACAACGGTTAAGTAACATCTTCGAAAGCATCATTTTATATTACTTCAACAATAAAATAAAACATTCATTATAAAAAAAAAAACACTAATTCAATCAATATTACACCGCAATTCAAATAATAGGTTCAATATAATTATATAATATACATATAACATCAAGTTCTTCTTGTGTAACGTAACTGAGCCACTATTTTTATTGATTTCTAGAGTTTTTTCTTTCCTTTTTTTTCTCTTTTGGCATTACAACAATTCAACTCCAGGGGGGTTGAAATGTCTTTAAATATCAATGCCCGTAAATAACACTTACAAGTGAGAAACATGTGTAACCTCACGCGGAGGTTATTATCAATCACCCGTTTCCTTCAGGAGGTAACTTCTACTGAATCATTATTTATTCCGAGAAAGTACATCTCGCCAATGAACTCCCCGCCATTCGTTGAATGAATGGAAAATAAACTAAAAAGAAATCAAAGAACAGAACGCTAGTCTGTGCCAAGCACTAGTCTTGGATTAGGTAATCCCGTTCCTTTTACATTTTATCTTTAGGAACTCTCAAAATATTTACAGACGTTTCAAAGCACTAAATGTCACAAATAAATCAAGAAGGTAAGGTTTTTAGTGCTATAAAATAAACATAAATAACGACAAGTTATAGGAATAATATGTTATTGCACAAGAACTATTTTGTGTAACAGGAATGGTATACTTTTATTAATAAATTACAATTTTTAAATGTTGATCTGAAAATAGACAATAATACTAAATGGAACTTTTAGAGCATTTCATGTTTTGCAATGGATTAGGTCATCTAGAAATGTGATACACATCTCGAATTTACAAGTGGATAAATGACACTCTTTGATGTTGAGTAACAAATAAATAGCGTTCAGTAATACGTCAATGAATCTATGACATTTGTTGAAAAATATACAACGGAGAGTGAAATTACATTTACATAGAATATTTACTTAAAAGTACTTACTCCTTGAAGTGTTTAATCCAAAATTGTAACAAATACAGTACACAACACTAAACAACACAGTATTTATAACCTTACTTAAAATTAACCCGTCTTAATTTAATGACTAGAACTTTTTTATGGCAACAGAATTTCGCGGCACAATTGTGGGGTGTAGAAAGACTATTCGTGAAGAATTCCAAGTAGAACGCACAACAGCAACAAACAAGAAGGGGAAGTTTCGCACGGACTGAAAAGTATTTGAATGTAATATGCCAAGGTGGACAGCTGTTGAGATAACGGCTGGCTGGAGGGGATGACCTGCAGAGCTGCTATCTAGTGGATTTTCGGGTAAACTAGTTTTGGTTCGGAGGAATTCCTACAGAGTTCTCGCAACAGAGGCTCCGTCATAGATCCGGAGGGATTACTGAATTGGAATTGACTTTTAGCTGACATTAGCCCCTTTCTTGAAAATCTCTTAAATGAAGACGTCACTATAATTACAGACAATATATAGAAAAAAAAATGAACCATCATATAATTTCGTTTGGACATCAGTCGAATGTAATTGGCTTTAAAATATTAGAAAATAACATCCATAAGCCTATTACACATAAGTGTATGAAAACACAACACCCTCTCTCTCAAAAAACTTGTATCTATGTTGACTGCGAGTAAACAATATTTAAAACCATCATCATTAATTAACCCTCCAATGCCCATGACTATTCTATTTATTTTTCTAATTTTTTCTTTGCTTAAATGGGTTAATATGAAGTCAATTGAAGTAACTTTTAAGACATTTTTGTTATAAAACTGTTAATATGTAAAATAACATATGGTCCCGTAGAGGGGACCTTGGGCACTGGGTTTTTTTTTTTTTTTTTTTTTTTTTTTTTTTTTTTTTTTTTTTTGGTTGAGTTTAAGGCGTGTCAACCGTTGGGGTCATTATCATTAACGCCAGGGGCACTGGGTTTACAAGTATTAATTTAAAATTCACTATATTTCATAACCAAATCTTTATTTTATGCAAGTAAATAATAATAAAATGCATAAGTACACGATTAGTTGCCTATGATAAATATTGGGCTTAGAAAAAATTATTTATTCTGTGAAAATCGAAATAACAGTGCGAATAAAACCATATATTGCAGCACTCACTCATGAGTTTTGATTGTTTTTTACTATTCTTACAGTGTGATTTTCTTTAATAGTTTCGGTGCAGCCAGTGTTTAGTATATTTTATTCTTGAAAGTGGCATATATTAGTAAAAAAATTGTCCGCGTAAAGGCTGTAAGGCCCCAATCCTTGGGGCAACCGGGAAGAAAACTCAAGAACTACAGATTCACCAAGCCGTAACAATTTTGGAAGGGCATTGTAGCCGCCCTAATAAGGCTCAAAAGTTGCAGGAAGCCTTCTCTAGGTTCACAAAACCAAATTTTATGACCAAACCTTATGGGCTTGGCATGGAGAGATGCTGCTTACAGCTATTGCATTCACAGTAGGGGACCACACTTTCATATATAGTTCCTGGGATGATCCAACATCATCAACATTTTGTAAAACAATTTATTTCTTACATCGCCCTAGCCTCCCAGCTTCCCAAAACAATCCTCCGAAACAATTTACAGCTAGTTTACAATTAGTTTATCTGAAAGATAAACGAATTTTTGAATTTCGAAAAGTCCGTTTCGACTTATACTTTCAGACACCAAAGTCTTATGTCTGTCGGATTCAAAATGTTCTCAGAACATTCTTATAATTTTGGCCGTCATATAGCCTGTCTAAAGGAGTGCATGAAAGAAATGAATACTTTTTTTCGCTTCATTCAATTCATGATTTCTGGAATATGAGTATGACTAGAGGTTTTATACTTTCGTCTCCGAACATCCTTCAAAAAATCCAATTGAAGATAAGTTACTGCAATTTCTGAATAATCTTTCTGTAGAATTTCCTTTCCCAGCTCTATTTGAAAATTTACCTTCCTTTTTTTACCTTTAGTTACTCTAGATTTAGTGGACACATTTTTTTTTTCTGACCGTGATTTCTTTGTTGACAGCGATTTTTTTTTCCTATATTTATATCGTTTAAAAATTCTAATTATTATAATTGTTTTGATAAATTGACGTTATTGCATTTTTTCGTGAAGTATTGTCAATTATTTCAAATAATATTTGAAAGCAGGTATTTTATCGGCAGCAATAAACAAATGAGATTGATGAAGTCCCAGTGCCCAAGGTCCCCTAAGGGGGACCACAGAATTGAAAGAATACTCATGAACAGAGATTTAATCAAATTCTCTCAAACTTTAATTTATTTAATAAACAAAATGTTCAGTAAATGATTTATACAGAAAGAAGTATAAAACTTAACCATTTTTTAGCCATAACAATGGAAAATGCATTGAAGATTCTAACTGGTTGTTATTTAGATTGTTGCAGTTACTTCAAATCCAATTAACGTTGTTATCTGTAACACTGGAATCTTATAAATCTGCAGTAATGTATATCAATTTTTTCTTTAACCATAGAAGTACAAATCGGCCAGTAAATAATTAATTAAAGTTAATTATTAGGAATAAATATTCAATGCTGCATAACTGAGTACATGCCTCGGCAAAGTGGCTAAAATAACCTATATAAATTTTTATAAAGGCTTATCAACAATTAGGCTAATAAAGCCGGGCTAACTACAGGTTGCCACCCGTTTATAATACGAACAGCACGTTGTCGGTCACCGATTCAGATACAGGCCACGCCCGACGCTGCTTAACTTCGGGGATCAATGGGAACCGGTGTATGTATATATATATATATATATATATATATATATATATATATATATATATACACACACAAAGACACATGCAGATCATATAAATTTAAACTACAGATTTTTTCGTAACCTATGGCTTATGAAACTTTCACATTTTTCATTTACACTTCTGAATTGCATCTTAAGGTAGACAACAATTCTCCCTAAAGGAATGGACGGATTAACGCTAAAGGTAAGTACAGGATGGTGTAAATTTGAATATCATTCATAAATCCTGCTATTATCGGCCAGCCGTGAGTAAAATCAATGGTATTGAAGAAAGCAAATGAATCCTTTATGAAATACCTAATTTTGTACTGGGAGGTAATAAACAAATAAAGTTCATATAACTAATAGTCCTAATTAGCTGATGCAAACTAGAGATAAGATGATAATTAAACAGGACTGATATATGAAGGAGAGAAGCTCTCTAGCTGATTAAAGCAAGCACTCAATTGTGAGAAACCCTTCTCTAGATTATTCTGAAATATCAGAGGGTTAGGTCAAGGGTATCCTTCAATCAGAGGTATAACTCTCTTCCAAGATTAATTAGCATTCTCTCTTTCCCCAACTACAGTGCATACTTAATTCCAAAACAGCTGGTTTAATAACTCCTCTCTCGAGATCGAACGGCAAAGAAAATAAGGGCTTCTTGGCTAGGGATCAAAGAAATAGGCAAACAAATAATAAAATATACCAAGTGCCAAAATGGAAAAGAAGCAGTTATTGGTACTTTTTGATCTTTCGTAAAAAATATAAAATAAAATCTCAAAGAGAAATAAGATTTTAGGTGCCACAACATGAAACTGACAGTAACTTAGAGGAAATTATTCAATCATCTTTCTCAACTTTCGCTTTAAAAAAAAAAACACTATTACCAATATTTTTCTCACCTTCTTTTACTAAAATACTTTCTTTTACTGTTAAATTCATTTTTTTTTTTTTTTTTTAACAATCAATTAAAAAGTGAGTTAAACAGTGACAAAACCCGTTCAAAAGAACAAAACTAACCCTTTGGAAGTCTTAAGCACATACCTATTTCTCCGATTGACACCGCTCCATCGAAAATTGCTTTAGAACCTTTTCTGTAGAGAATTTAATTAGCTTCCGAATGGTTACCTTCCACTTACCACGATTTCCCAACCGTTAAACAGATATAAAAAAGTAAACAGAGATAATAAAAAGTCCGTCACGCAGGAGCTGCATAACTAAGCACTTTCCTCAGAATTTGGGTAGTGTAGACTGCTTTCCAGAATAATTTGCTTAAAATATCCTATATAAATGTAATAAATACATGAATAGTTCTCTCTCTTTTTTTTTAATTTTGTAACGAGTAACTGTTCAGTTATTAATTTTGTAATTAATTTGCTTCCTGAGTTATGTTTACACATGATACCTACTATACTACTTAATAAATACAAAAAACTTCATATTTTCGTCTTTTGATCGGACGCAGGAACAGGATACAGTCCCTTTAGTGGTAGAAAGCGCTCCTTGCGGCGGCCTTGCGAACCTACGTCTGCCGGGCTATTCTGTTAAAATATAGTACAGAGTAAACCCCCCTTTCCGATTAACCGATTTAGCTCATTTTTACAACACTTCTTTCTCATGAGTTACCCACGACGTATAGCGCGTTCGTTACAGTACAGCAGAAATTACGACCGGTATGAGTATATTAGTAATTTGGGTCCGGAGTAACCCCCCCCCTCCTAATGAACCGATTAAGTTTATTTTAACAGCCCATTTTCCTCTGAAGATTACGGGCGAATTGGTAATGTGGGTCCGCAGTAACCCCCCCCCCCTCCTAATGAACCGATTTAGTTTATTTTTACAACCCATTTTTCTCTGTAGATTACTACTATGAATACCAAGTTTCGTTGAAATATATCAAAAAATACGGCGTCCATGGTCAATTTAGTGTTTTGGGTCCGGGGTAAACCCCCCCTTACGTGTGACCGATTATGTTGGTTTACGAACTCGTATATATATATATATATATATATATATATATATATATATATATATATATATATATATATATATATATATATACGTGTGTCTGTTAACACGATAGCGGCCAGATTTTTTGTTTTTTCGTCACGAAACTTGGTATAGCGTTATATATAGATAGATATATATAAATTTTGACGGGGGTCATTTTTGGGGTCTACTAGGTAGGATCGATAAAGATTTGAAGAAATTTTTGAAAAATTCCCTCATGAGTGCAACCTCAACAGCTACTTTCCTTCGGAGGAAAGTGATAAAAATCAGACTCGCAGGAACTGCGACAACTTAGCGCGCTTCTGTTCTTATCCCTCGTGTAATTTTGAAAGTTTAGTTTTAAAGCGTAGAAACAGTTAATTTTTTCATTTGAGCTTTCGTGAAAAATGTAAACACGTATAAAAATTTAAAATAAAACCTCAGGAGAAGCAAGATTTAAGGCGCCAGAGCAGGAAACAGCCAGATTCTAAGCGGAAATTACTCTTTTTACCCTTCCCAACTTCGCTCTAGGAAAACACTATTACATTTACAGAACATTTTTCTGTGGCTAGTTTAGCACATTAGTAAGCCTCTGTGATCCCTAAGATGTCCATGTGTTCGGGTATCCATAGAAGAATAACTTGCATGCTGTAAGTTTGTAGGTGCCGTATTTCTTGAAATATCTCGGCCATTTGTGTGTGCGTTTCTTATACGATAGTGAGGGAGAGTAGAGAACTTAGTGAATACGAACATATGGCACTAGTATTTCTAAAGTGCTTTTCAGGATTGACTCTGAAAGACATGGTAAATATCTCTTCATCAACCATCAAAACTGTATGTACCGAGTTTAAGAGCTTGTACACCAGTATAATACTATTCCCTCTAAATAGGCAAGAGTGACACATTTTCAGTTGAGTTTTATTTTAGTCGAGTCACCTTAGAAATACTAGTGCGACATAATAATTGTCTTTTTCGGAACTATATTTATATTTTTTAATGCCAAAAGTATTTGCTGTAATTCTGCTGAAAATCAGTTGATTTGTAACTAACCACTGATTTAATCTCCAATGATTTTACGTCATAACCTATGAAAATTTGACGGTTCGATAGTACGGTAACCATGTCACCGTCCGGACGTAGCCGAGCGGGTTACAGTTTAAGCGTCTTACTAGGCCATCGCTAAGACATATCCAGGTAAAAAAAAATCTTCGAAAGCTTCATCCGCTTTATCACGAAGCACAACAACGGACAGAGATGTACTGAAGTCTTTGACAGCTATTCCTTATCAACTTCACGCTCGAAAGTAGCAACGATGCTATCGAGTCAACCTTTCCTAGATAATTTGACGTTTGAAAAAGCCGAATTGACCATTTTAGCCATCGCTTGCTTAACTACTGCAAAAGCATTATAGAAGTTGATCGTTGTATTTGAATGGGTCTTTGAAGTTGACTCCGATGATGAACAGAAACAGGAGGGTCCTCTGACCGTTTTCCCACAGGGGTCTAATTGGGCCCCCCCCTAAATATTTGGGGAGATATTGGAGAAGAAAAAAAACAAGACGAGGATGACTGACCTTCCTCTTACAAGAGAAAATGACTACCTCCTGTTGTAATATTTTATGTTAATTCACTTTTCTATATCAATAAACTTAGTTTTCACTTAATGGTTGCCATATATAACACTATCCAAATGCTTTATATACACTCATATATGCACACACATGGTCTTAGCAAAACCATTGCCAATATATAAATATATATATATATATATATATATATATATATATGTGTGTGTATATATATGGGTCAGAGGCCCTCAATTATATATTCTGCGCTAATTATTCGTCCAGTACTCACTATGTTTACATAATGGAGCATATTTTGGACAATGGGCTGAGTGAATAAAAGCTAGCAGTTGCTAGAACGAAGTATTTTCCAAGCAATTGCTTAGTTCCGAGTGAATAAAAATGTTAGCTCCAACTAGGCCTAGCACTTGCTTAGTTTATCACGGTTCCTAGTTGCTGCTAGGTAGAAGGTGTGACTAGTTTCTAAAGGTATCAATTGCTAAGGAAAAAGCTAGTCTGGTTTGGGACATGCTAGCTTTTTAGTTAGTCGTTTCTTTTCACTCAATCATGGCGGCTTTTATGCATGTTCGTAAGAAAAAGGAGTATTATATGCTTCGAGACGTCTTCACGTTCTATTTTCTGTTTAGCTGCATTTTCTGTAGTAAAAGATTCTTTGAAGTTCTGGAGTTGATGGATCTTTTTTTTCTTCAGTACCGTAAACCTCAACCATTTTCGCACTTTTTCAATTTTTTATTTGCAATTTGTTGTGAAGCAGTGCTGGGTTCCTACTTCCTTGTTCGACGCTTGTCGATGAGTCGGTGAATGTAACTGCGATTCTTCCTGGGATTTTTGCCTTTAATCAATAATTTGTAAAAAGCTTTTCCCCACTGCTTCAATTTTATAGGCTTATTACCGGAGGCTTTTTGGTCGGTTTTCTTCTTTATGCTTGATTTCATGTTACTCAGCAACTTATTTAACTATGCAACAGTGACCGTTTTCCCTATGGCAATCGAAAATTCACTAATTCTGTCCCAAGCATGTTTTCTTTCTTTAATAGCAGCTGGTAATTTAGATTTTTCCATTGCCACAGGATCATTGAGTAATACTGTTATAAAAAGTGGCCGATCCTGGTCGCATGGGCGTATATAAAAAATAATTTCGGGAGGGGCTGGGAGTACTTGGGTGGAGGGCTGAGAGCATTTGGGCGGTATGGAATATTATCAATCTAGAACTTGGAATAGTTAGCCAATTAAAATGCTATTACACCAAAAATAAATTATTTTTTTCTGACCAAAGTGGTCTCATTTAATTTATTTTTAAGGTTTTTATGACACAATTTTACCGATTTCGGAGGGGACTGCAGCCCCCTCAGCCCCCCTCGACAGTTGCACAAGACACACTGAGCCCAATGAGGAGAGAGAGACAAGCAACAAACCCTGACAGGAAGGAAGAGGGACGAGGAAGGGAGGTAGGAATCCTAGCTGCAGCTAGGAGTTAGCAACAGCTACCTAGAATTTCCTTAGATTATCAGGAGATGTGACTAACTTACTTAGATCTTCCTAGTTAGAAGTAGCTCTTGTTTATTCACTCCGTATTGAGGAAGAGCGGATACGAATTTATTTGTATGCACGTATATTAAATATATAAATACAAATAAAATTTTATTCGCAAATATTCCGGTAAATACAAATAAATTCACAAGAAAAATTGTAATTATTCACAAAAAAAAAAAAAAAAAATCAATTCCATACCCTTCCTAATACCACCTTCAATATTCTTTCTAACACTACCTTTAATATCCTTCCTAATACTACCTTCTATACCCTTCCTAACAGAGATGGGCATAATTTTATTTATAAATAAAAATACGAATTTATTCGTACTTCATATATTTGTAAATACGAATATAAATAAATTCGTATTTATTAGTGTGAATACGAATATAAATAAATTCGTATTCATTAGTGTGAATAGGAATTTATTTTTATTCACGTATATAAAATATAAAAATAAAATTTTATTCGCAAATTTTACTGCGAATACAAATAAATTCATAGAAAAAATTGTAAATAATCACAAAAAATGTGAATATTCACAAATAATCAAGTGATTACAAAAAAATTCATTCACAAAAATATTCGCAAATAAATTATGAATTTATTCGAATTAACGGTAAGTTGATATTACAATTTTTTATTTATTTATTTTCAAGGTGTTTAACGTCTAGGTTATTAGCGCCTAGATTTTTTTTTTTTTTTTTTTTTTTTTTTTTTTTTTTTTTTTTTTTTTTTAAATTGAATCTAGGCACCTTGAAAAAAAAATATTTATTATGATATATTTTATAGAATGCTAAAAATAAATTGTAATATCATCTTAGCGTTAATTCGAATAAATTCATAATTTATTTGTGAATAAATTTCTATTCATACTTATGAATACAAATTTATTTATATTCGTATTTACAAATATATGAATTTTTATTTATAAATAAAAGTATGCCCATCTCTGTCATCTTCTATATCCTTCCTAATAACACCTTCAATATCCTTTCTTACATCACATTCAATAACTTTCGTAATATCATCTTATCGTTAATACGAATAAATTCATAATTTATTTGCAAATTTTTGTGAATAAATTTGTATTCAAAGATTTTATGTGAATAAATTGTATTAATATATTTTAATGTGATCTGTAACTGTTCGGGTTCACAGTCTCAAACCTGTGACCTCCAACTCTGGGTCCCACACAATTTTGACCTAGCCTATTACACTCCACGGAGCAAGAACCACGTCTGTGCCAAGTTTGGTTAAAATCTGTCAAACGGTGTAGATGTGTATAAGGAACAGACAGGCAGACAGACAGCTGATAAACATTTTTAACCTAGCCTGGTGCAATCCCCCAATCAAGACCTACCTGTGTGCCAAGTTTGGTCAAAATTGGTTAAACAGTGTGGATTTGTATATGGAACAAACATAAAGGCAGACAGCTGGTAGACAATTTTGACCAATTTTGAGGAGGAGGGGGTTTAAGTCAGTAAGGATTACCGTCTTAGACCCCCTCCTCCCGCAGGCCTAACTATAAAACTCCTGTGTAGATGCTTTCTCTCCAACATTTAACCATGGTCACTTTAACCCCTTCAATTCCATTGTCCAGCAGCCTGGACATAACTTCTTTACTTTGTATCACACCATCTATGGTCAATAGACGTTTACTACCACCTTGATTTGAAGCTCTATGCATTTGTATTCCACTTGACATCTAATATAAATTGATTCCAATCGATTTTGAAAGGTTATGTGCAAAATCCTGTCTGCTCCACCAGGTGCAATCATGGATTCTAAAAGTTAGTGACTTTTCTTTACATATTTAGTCCAAATTGTTTCTGTTTATTGTATAAAAGTGTTCCAAATTAAATGTACATGATCTTTATAAAGGTTGGAAGTTCAATTTTATCAATAAAGTTTGTAATAAGGTGTCTACGAATTTTTTAAAATCCATGTCCAGTATACTCTACATGGGAAGTCAACCATCATACTTATGTAACAATATTTTTATCTCTATTTCAAACATTTTACTGTTATATTTTGTTTTTATTTTGTCTGAATTGTTTTTTTTTAGTACAATAATACTGAATAACTTTTTCTGAATGGTATGGGCTAAAAGGCGCCCAAACCATTCAAAAATATCATTGGTCCGTTTACACGATTTTCAAAAAATGTATTCTTATTAGTTTTATGGTTCTTTTTCATAATAATCAATTATCTCTTTTTGAGACTAGACTATAAAAATATTTCTATTTCATTAATTTTCTTTATTACTGTGCGCTGACAACAATTTCTTGTCTAAAATTCTAATCTATTCTTACAATACCTTATTATATTTGAATTTTTACAATAAAATTTACTAATAATTTTTCAAATTTATTTTTTCTGAATTATTTTTTTTTAAATTGTTAATAAATTGCTGCTTTAATTATAAATTTTTTTAATATTTCCGAATTTTGAATTTTTATTTTCAAATCATATTACTTGACAACCAATGTCCAGTATACTGGACATTGCATAACTCCTGTTAGGTAAACCATAAAATTCAGAAAAAAAATCTGGAATCTTCACAAGAGCAATACAAAACTATGGCAGGAAAATTAATTTTTTTTATCAAGAAATAAGAATTCGGAACTCAAGGGGTTAATGTCTTCATGGTATTCCTCCCTCCTCTAGGCGTTGTTTTTGTTAATAGTTATATATAAATAGATTTTTGCCTGAAGATCTGACATTTTTTTCTCCTAGCCGAATCCCAACCATCCCTTAACGTAGTAAAAATATGTTATGTATAAATGGACGTTAAAATCTAAATTAACAAAATAATATTTTAGACAGATATTGAATTTAATTTAAAAAAATATTTATTTAAATGTTAATGTGCATTTATAATTGACAATGGAGTGTGAGACGCCAAATAAACAATGGAATCCCAGCTATAGAAGCTGCTATAGAAGTTATTCTTACAAGACTTCAAATTGGACATATACTACTAACTTATCTCAGTTAATGACAAAAGACATACGACAATGTACAGAATGTAATAAGACATTAACTGTAAAAAATTGACTTAACAGACTGCAGGAAATGAGAAAACATCAACATACCACATTAATTGTTTGAACTATTGACAGATGGTAGCCCACACATATCCGTTATCTTACACTTTTTCAAAAAGATAAATATGTAGGAAGAAATATAGGAAAAACAACATATTTTAATGTGTTTAAATTAAAATTTTATTAGTACAAAATAGAGCAACAAGACCGCTTTCTTAGTTTGTTCAAAATAATTTATTAAATTTATAACTTTCTTGTTTTTCATTTTATAGTTGACGTTTAATGTTTGATGTTTTTTTTTTTCTCTTTTTCTTTTTTTTTCTAGTATAGCATACATTTTGTTAATTTCAGCTGTTTAATTATATATTTGAATGTTTTAATTTTATAGATCTTTTATTTTATTTGCACCCTACATGTTTATACCGCAAATTGCCCAGTTGTGGGCTCTAAAACCAAATAAATAAATAATTGACACTGAATTTTAGGATTCATTATCTATAGGATCCACCTTTTTCTTGCCAAGATAGGACTGATGGATTTTCTCTTCTCGAAAGCAAACCATTATCCCTAGTGGAAATCGAACCCACGGCCTTAGGCACGGAGTACTCAGACCTTAGCACTCACAGCTACCCGCCTCCAGAAAAATGATAAATCATATCTTGAGAAAATAATAATCCTCTTTTTTTTTCTTTTTTCCCCTCAGAATAAAACTCATCATTCTTATTGTTAGGGCTAATATATTGGTGTCTCCTCATAATAGAATGGCTGACAAGCCAAATAAATGTGTGAGATGTGGGCTCATGTTCTGCTTGGGGTATGTTAAATTTGTTTAGCACAGGCTCTCTTAAAAAAAAATAAAAGCTATCTTTATATAATGTGTCTGATTTAATTAAAAAAGCAAACTCAATACAATTACTAAACAATGAATATCTAATATTATTATAGCTGTCAAGGTTCAATATTGTCAGAGAAAAGGCTCTTTCTTTTTTTTAGGAAAACTTGTTTATTTAAGAAGATTGCTTATTTATTATATGAAATTACAAATATTATTATTAAAATGTTGTAACATATTTTTGAATCTAGTAATACTAAACTATATATACAACGAAATTATTTTATTATTTATTTCAATTTTAAGTGCTCACGCCTTAACACTCATGGCCACCGGGCCTCCAAATTTATTTTATAATTTAAATAGTTGCTCAGTTTGGACCCAAGGACCATTTTACCAACATAAAACAACTTATTATAAATAATAATATTCTCTCAACAAATACAATAATTCTGATGAGCATAATGACACCTATCAAAGAAAAAGAGCTTTACCAATGATGACAGAGCAAGATGAGTTTCCTTAAGAGCAAAACATGTATTTCTTAAGAAATTACAGTTATTTTCTGATCAAAATTGTTCCTCTGAAGATCTTACCTGTTGTTTTCCATCTATATATATAAAAATCACGTGTCTGTCTGTTTATCTGTTCGTCTGTTTGTTCCTTATACAAATCCACACTGTTTAACCGATTTTGAGCAAACTTGGCACACAGGTAGGAGGAAATCTCATAGGCTAGGTAAAAAACGTGTACCAGCTGTCTGTCTGTATGTTTGTTCCTTATATAAACCCTCACTGTATTGCTCTGGTGTATTTCTTGATATCGCTCAAGCTTTTGATCGTGTATGGCACCAGGGCTTGCTTTTTAAACTCAAAAAAATCCTTCCCTCAACCTATTACCTTATAATAAATTCCTATCTTTCTGACAGATACTTCAATGCCTCGTTCGGATCATCTCTGTCTTCTTCCTTTCCTCAGCTTGCTGGTGTTCCACAATGCGGCATCCTAAGTCCTATCTTATTCCTCGTGTACTCTGCTGACATGCCCACCCATGATTCCATAACCCTCTTTACTTTTGCTGACGATACAGCCATCCTCTCATCCAATTCAGATCCTGCACTTGCTTCCAAAAACCTTCAATCCCATCTCCAGCTGCTTGAACCATGGTTCATAAAATGGCGGATTAAAGTCAATCCTGAAAAATCCTCCCACATAAAGTTCTCTCTTCGAAGATCCAATTGCCCTTCCATCAATCTTGACCAGAGAGAAATCAGTGAAAAACCCCAAGTTACGTACCTAGGACTTACCCTTGACAGACGACTTACCTGGAGCCAACACATTCAAAAGAAAAGACAGGAAACAAACAGACGTTTTAGACTACTAAACAGACTACTAGACTCTCACTCAAAATTATCTTTACAGAAGAAGAGACGGATATACACTACTATACTTCAACCCGCCTGGATGTATGGCTTGCAAGTTTGGAGGTGTGCCAAGCGATCCAATCTCTCCAATCCAAAATACTCCACAAAATAGTCAATGCTCTATTTTTCAAACTTCACTGTCCATAACGACCTTGGAATCCCCGTTGTCCAAAACCAGATACTCTAATTTCCATTCCCGCTCGTCTGGTCACGACAATCCTCTAATCAATAACCTATCCTCATCCTACATTCCCGGTAACCCACACCGTCACCATAAGCGCAAATGGCCTAGAGACCTATTGTGATCGATGTAAACTAATGTAATGTAAATATTGTAAATAGCTACCTTAAGAGAAAATGTAACCTGTACTAAAAGTCCAAGACAATAGGTTTTAGCCAAATGGGCCTTTTTTCCTATCGGTCTTTCATGACATGTACTCAAGAACAAAAGAATTATAAAAAATACTTGATGTATTGTATAATTGTCAAATAAAGATATACATATATATATATATATATATATATATATATATATATATATATATATATATATATATATATATAAATGTTTGAAATTAAATATTATTTGTCTAACAAATTGCAATCCTTCTAAGGAAGAACTGAACACACTGTGTAAAAAAGTCTTTAAAGATACATGTCGTTCTTAAAGGCTGGAGCCCTCAGAGCTTGGGAGGAGGGAAAGGCCTTTATTGCTCAGTTCGGATGAAGGCATAAGCATTTAAATCTCAGTTGCAGTCCAAGGTCCGATTTTGATTTTAATTTTCAAATATGACAAATCACAAGCAACAGCTGGTTCATGAAGTAGAATTTTATCCTTTCATACAAACCTTTTCCAATCAATGAAATTATTCAGCAGAATTAAATATTCCATGATATAGATAAGCTAATTGAGGATTATTTGAACAAAAGGTAACACATCCATCAAATCCAACCTTTCAGGAAAGGCAAAAAAACAATATCTCAATAATGGAAAGAAATATTTTATGGTAGTTTTTTAACATACTCCTTGTAAAAATTGGAATACGATTGATGAAATCCTAATTCTCAGATATTTGAATTATTCAGTCATTGAGCTTGGATATGTGTTTTGCTTAAATCAAGAATTGAGATGTTACTTTTTGAACAAACAAGTAAATAATTAGAATAATATTCATGCTATTTGTACCTTTTTATGGTTCTTATAGATAAGATAGCACATGTGGTCTTAGATGTGTATCCCCACGTCATTTTCCAGACAGTAATCCCAGTGTCCAACACATAAAATGAAAAAGAAAGGTAATAACAACAAAACTACGCGAGCGGGAATAATTTTGAAATGGAGCGTTCTGATTGGTCAATATGGACACCTGTTGCGCTTTGTTTCAATCCAAGAATTTGGAGTTGTTGCAGTTTGCACGAATCATCTATTTTTGACAATGAATCTAATGGGGATCTGTTTCGATTTGTTCAATTCTGACTTCATATTTGAATTCCCCAGGCTTGAAAATATATCGTCGACAAAGTTTCCATGGGCGTATATAAGGGGGGCTGCAGCACCCCGGAATTTTGTTTTGGTGAGAACATTTCATGTAAAAAAAGCTTATAACAACGAAAAATGTTTTCTACATTTACCCTAGTCTACTAGGTGTCCAGAGGACCTTGAAACTCACCATTTGTCACTAAAATATTTAATCATTTCCCTATACCAAAATGCCTAGGGCCTCTCAGCCCCCCCCCCCGAAATTATTTTCTATATACGTTAGTGAAAGTTTCGAAAGTGAAAAGTGGTTTAGTATCTTATAGATGACTCTATATCTATTTTATCCTATGATATATTTTAATTAGACTTAATGCACATTTCTTAGTTTGATTTTCTGTATTTGATAATTATTTTTCTTAACTTTTCCAGAATTTGCCTCAACTTACATCAGTCCAACATCAATCAGTATAGATTGAAAATGATAAATGCGTTTTTTCACATTCGATACTTTGTATTTGTATCGGCGATATGTAACCGTATCTAAATCAATTTTGATCAATGATGTAGATGTTACATTTTGAGCAGATGCTCCCATGGGCGAATATAAGGGGGGGACTGCAGGGGCTGCAGCCCCCCCCCCCCGAAATTTTGAGTTGATCGGTAAACATTTCATAAAATCTTTAAAAATAAATTAAATCAGATCATTTAGTTCATCAAAAATATTCCATTTTGGGTGCAATAGCGTTTTAGTTGGCTAAAACTCTTCCAAGATCTAAATTGTTAGTATTCCATACACCGGAAACGGTCTCAGCCCCCCCCCCCCGAAATTTTCCCAGCCCTCTCCGAAATTATTTTCCATATACGCCCATGGATGCTCCTCAATTATACTAATTAGTATATATACTAATTAGTTAAAAATATAGGCAACTTGTTCTAAAAAATAAATTATTTTGTCAGACAGTGTTGGCAACACTGCTATCCTTGTGAAAAAATTCAGTACCCAACATAAAAAGAATGTAAGGCTTAATGACTCCTTCTGGTTGTATTTTTTCTAAATCCTGAAGCAAAATTGAAAGCAGTTGTCGTAAGTGAAATTAAAAAAGGAAACTCAATGAACAATTAGAAACTAAATTTACTTATATTATTTTTTTTAAGTCCCACTATCAAAATTTTAAATGAAAAATGGAATGGCATACAGTATTTTGGGTATTATTCCAAACACCTCAACTATCCTAAAAAATAATATGAAACAAATCAATCAATCATTTCAATTCAATGATTACTGTTAGTAATAAAACAAATATAGCAAATTAACAAAAAATATACTAAATATTTTACAACTGTGAAATAAATGCTGAAAAATGTCAAGGAAAAAAATCTCTTTATTTAAAAAACATCTTTTTTTTTTTTTTTTTTGGTTGGATTTATGGCGTGTCAACCATTGAGGTCATTAACACCAGAACAACATAGTTTGCTGCTCATATATATTGGGGTGCTATAAACACAGCACACCTATTGATTTTCCCAAAATTAATTTGAGTTTTTTAACATGTTAAGTGCCCAGGAGACACCTGGTGTGCCCATCATTGAATTTCCCTGGTTCCTCTGACACATCTGGTGTGTCCAAGCCTCTATTGCCAGTATATATTTCTGGGAGGGGCTGGGCGACACTCTTTGGGTTAATTCTTTATTTAGGGACTGCACCATTAACATACTTTGTTTCTTGAGTGTTGGTCTAGATCTAAACATAATTTTTCTATTTTATGCAAATTTATTTTTGCATGTATATTTTTTAATGTAAATAGATAGGGATTATCAGTAAGCTATTTTTTATGTAAACTTTTTTTTTTTTTTTCACAGTGTTTCAACATCTGGGCTATCTTCAGTTTGCATCCCTTTTAAAATGCCAACAGTATGTGGAGGGTCACCCTTTCAGGAACTGTACATGTCCAACGTTGCTTCAGTGATCAACAGAAACCTACGGCATGTTGTCATTAAATGCTCAATAGCAAATATTTGGCATTCTTATTTGACAGAAGGTAAGCATTTTAAAATTCAGCTAGCAGTCATATCAACTTTGCTCTGCGCCCACAACATACCTTGTTTATGGGACCTAACCATGGTGCCCTTGACATGCCGGAAACATGCCATGAAACTGTGCTGTGTATATTTTAAATTTATTTAATACCTAGTAAAAGTTGCTCATACCTATAAGACCAATCTTTTGACGTAAAGGGATAGTGCGCACAGAGGACTGATTTCATAATCTACAGAGACAGTGAATGTGTTAAAAAGATGTTTGTATTAATTTGGAAATTGCTCACAAAATAAATCTTCAAGATGAGTTTACTACAGAAATTAATAAAAAGTAGGCTATTCAAACTGAAAATGTTATGATTGATAATAATATATGTATTATAATTACTATACCTGGTTTATTTTACTTAAATAATTATGTTTAACATTGTTTTCAGAATTTATGTGCAACTGTTTTGTACATCAATTAATGCATGATATGATTTTAATTTGATACCTAATTGTTCTTGTATCTTTATAGCCTTTCTGCTCCTACTGTTTCATTATTACATTGATTTATGGAGGAATTAAAACCATCATCTATATTTCATTTTCTTCTCACATTTCTTAGTATAAGATCAATAAGAAGTGGCTCACAACTTGACTTTTCAACCACTTTATTAAAACTCAATTGTCCTACATGTTTTGAGCTCTTAATTTAACACTTTTTTGTGGACCATTTTCACCTTAAAGCAGTAGGTGGGCTCTTCTGCCATATTTTTTGCGTGGCCTATATGCTGTAGGTCTGAAGAGTGGTTGAAAAGTCAAGTTGTGGGTCCTGTGATCATTTGAAACAACAATAAGTTGATCCATTTTAAAATAAATTTATTAATTGTAATTTCCTACCTAAGGAGAAGCCAGTTTCAGTCCCCAGGTGAAAATTTCACCGTGCGTGGTTAAGAAAGGTATATGAACCTATAGACAGAACAAAAAAAATGTAATTATGAGTTTCCACAACAGTATTTGTTCTTTATTAGCTTTCAAAATGTACACATACTTGTCCTTATTGGTACCAAATAGTGAGAAAACACTTGGCTGTATGGGCAATTTAATGTCTAATGTACCCTGTTTTTATTCAGTCCAATGCATTTCTATTCTTTTTTTGATAATTAACACTTTCCTCCGAAGGAAAGTAGCTATTGAGGTTGCACTCATGACGGACTTTTTGAAAAATTTCTTCAAATCTTTATCGGTCCTACCTTGTAGACACAGAAAATGACGCCCGTTAAAATTTATATATATATATATATATATATATATATATATATATATATATATATATATAAATTTTAATGGGGGTCATTTTCGGTGTCTACAAGGTAGGATCGATAAAGATTTGAAGACATTTTTCAAAAATTCCGTCATGAGTGCAACCTCAATAGCTACTTTCCTTCGGAGGAAAGTGCTAAAAAAGATGTTTTTTTTTAAATAAAGAGATTTCTTTCCTTGACATTTTTCAGCGTATATTTCACAGTTAAAAAAATATAACTAATAAATATATAAAAATATAAATAATAAATATAACTAATAAACAGTTATAAAATATTTATATATGCATATATATATATATATATATATATATATATATATATATATATATATATATATATGCATATATATATATATATATATATATATATATATATATATAGATATATATATATATATATGCATATATATATATATATATATATATATATATATATATAGATATATATAAATTTTAACGGGGGTCATTTTCGGTGTCTACTAGGTAGGATCGATTAAGATTTGAAGACATTTTTCAAAAATTCCGTCATGAGTGCAACCTCAATAGCTACTTTCCTTCGGAGGAAAGTGCTAAAAAAGATGTTTTTTTTAAATAAAGAGATTTCTTTCCTTGACATTTTTCAGCGTATATTTCACAGTTAAAAAAATATAACTAATAAATATATAAAAATATAAATAATAAATATAACTAATAAACAGTTATAAAATATTTATATATGCATATATATATATATATATATATATATATATATATATATATATGTCTGTTAACACGATAGCGGCCAGTGTTTTTGTTTTTTCTTCACGAAACGTGGTATATAGCGTCCAATTAGCAAACGATTGAACGAGTTCGTGAATCACCAAAATCGGTCCACTGGGAGGGGGGGGGGTCCCCCTGACCCAAAACACTAATTTGACTACTAATATACTCATACCGGTCGTAATTTCTGCTGTATTGTAACGAAACGCAGTAGACGTCGTGGGTATCTCACGAGAAAGAAGTGTTGTAAAAATGAAGTAAATCGGTCAATTGGAAAGGAGGGTTTACTTTAAACTCTGTTTCATTAGAATTAGCCCGCCAGATGTAGGTTCCCAAAGCCGCCGCGAGGAGCGCTATCTTCCACTAGGGGGACTGTATCCTGTTCCTGTGTCAGATCAAAAGACGGAAAATGAAGTTTTTGTGTATTTATTTACTAGTACAGTATCATGTATTAACATAACTCTGGAAGCAAATTATTTACAAAATTAATAATTGAACAATTTTCATAAGAAATGTAAATGAGCAGAACTATTCACGTTTTTATTTTATTTATATAGGTTATTTACAGCAAATTATTCAGTAATGTAGTCTACACTACAAAAATTCTGAGGAAAGTGCTTAGTTATGCAGCTCCTGCGTGACAGCCCTTTTTTTTTCTTTGGCATTGCCTGGTTTATTCTACAAAATGTTTTATTTAAATTAAGTTCCTTCAACTGCCATAACTCATCTAGCAGTAATTATAACTTTTGTTGCAATACTGATATTTGTTTTTATAATCTTATTGAATTAAATAATATTTAACAAATACTTACTCCTCTTATAAATTTTAAAACATATACTAAAGAACAACAGATTCTTTTTTAATGGTTTATCAACAATTGGGCTATTAACACTGAAAGAGATATTTTATTAAATTGGGCAGAGTGGTAACTGAGTTATGATTAATTAAAAGTTAATGTTTAGAATTCTTTACTTTATTCTAGTTTTAACATCCTCTTTTTAATAATGAGTTTTTGGGATGGATTATCGACTGGTTCCCATTCTTTTTTAGCCATTTAAAATAAATAAATAAAATCACCCCTTATGGAAATGGGTGATAATCAGGCCACATACTGTTCTGGCGGACCATGAAAAGGTGGCATATAGGGCATGAAACATGTAGGGCGGATTGTTTATATAAAGTGGTTTAAGAAGAAAATGTTGTTTAACTTTTTTACTTATCCGTGCTATAAGCAAAGAAGAAAATGAATAAATGTAATCGAGGGAATATTATTTATTTCAATTTTAACATCCATTATTATTAACTACGAATTTTAGGACGGGTTATTTATAGGCTACCACTCTTTTCTAGCCAGGATAGGGCTGATGCCTTTTCTTTTTTCTAAAGAACAGCCACCACCCCATAGTGGAATCGAACCCACAACCCTTGGCACAGAGTGTTAAGTGCTCACACCTAACACTTATGGCCACCGGGCCTCCAAGAGAATATTAGAAGAGGAAAAACTTAAGCATGTTAAGTTAATCCAATTGTTAGAAAGAAATTATGAATATATATGTATATATATATATATATATATATATATATATATATATATATATATATATATTTTGCTCTGGATCTTTGGCAATGAGAATTTTAATCTATGTAGTTTTTTTTGCTGCATAAGCGACATTATTTCAGAAAACTACACAAGTTTTTAAAATAAGCAAACTGTCACATTCATTTGAACAACAGCTCTTTTGACTAGATGGAAGAGTTGCCTCTATTATTAATTAATCCTTTTAATAATTCTAGCATTTAAAATTGAACATATTGAAGATGGGGTTTTATGGATATTAAATAGGTATATTTCTAGTTACTCTATGTTTATAAAATTCAGCTGATTGTCTGTTCCTTATACAAATCCACACCTTGACCAATTTTCATCTAACTTGATAGGTCTTGATCTGGGCAGTGTCATAGGCTAGGTCAAAATCGTCTAGGATTCACAATTCGGAGGTCTCGGGTTCAAAACTGTGGACCAGAAAGTTACAGGAGAGTGAATTGTCAGAAATCGTCACTTTTAAAAACAGAGATATTGAATGAGACGGACTGAATATGCAAAGCTAAATATGCTGTCCCTTCCACTTCTGCTTATCATGTCTGGTTGCCAATAACTGCAAGGTTCACAGTAGGAAGATTTTTTTTTTCTTTAACTTTTTTTGCATTAATAGATTTTAATATTACTTGTTTGGTTTGTAATTTATTTTTGCTTTTTTTCTACTGACTATGGGCACAAGTTGGTTTTTCAGATTCTAACCTTCTTTTATGAATTTGACAGTTAATTGTGTAAGTCCAATACCCAACCTTGTTAGAGCTATTTCTTTTTGGTGGTTGTTCCTATTTGAAGGTTCCCAGATTTTAATTGAGGTTATTATATGACCATTTATTTGTTTTTGTTATATATTTTATGAATGTAGGCTCCAACAATTGGCTATTAAGGTTTTTTTTTTTTTTTTTTTTTTTTTTTTTTTTTTTTTTTTTTTTTTTTTTTTGGTAAATAAAAACGTTTCTCTGTTGCTTAGTTGATTTTACTGCTAAACGAGCAGCACTCTATTTGTTATCATTCTTCTTATCTGAATCCACCTATATCTTTGGTATGAGTAAATTCTCTGGAATTTATTGGTCATTTCCAAGGGCGTATATAGAAAATAATTTTGGGGGGAGGGCTGGGAAAATCATCACAATTTTACTATTACTATCTCATAAAACCATAATGTCGACAAATATAGAGCATCAACTGAAATAATGTACTTTTAGAGTATGTGTGAGGTTCAAGGATTTTAATGTGAATATATGATTACAGTCTCAGGTTTGTGCAGCATAGGCAGAGAACTTACTTTTCATTATTAATTATTTTTATTTGCAAGTTTTTAATGCCATCTGCCCTATGAAATAACCTTTTACTGTAAACTGTTATTGTAATCAGATGAGCATTGAACAAGATTACCTTTTCTAAAAGAGTGTGTCGTGGCAGTTCTTAGCTTGTGAATTTTTGTTGATTGTAAAAATTTGACAACAATTCTATGGTCAAGTCTGACTACTCAAAAAGAAAAGTAAGATTTTAGAAACAACAGGAATGTAGATTTGGAGAACTTGAATCGGAAAGATGAACACATTATGTTGGAACACTTCAGTCAATTGAGGAAAGTAACATAAATTGTTCACCACTGTACATTGATTATTTATGAGAAAATACCAGCATTATTTTATTTTGTATTGACTTTTGTAATTCAATGATACAATATTGTCACTATTATTAACAGACCAGTTGTCGATAAACAGTGAGTGTCAAAAGTAACATAAATTGTTACACCCCATAAATTGATACACTGAATTTATTTCATGAAAAAAATACTTTTTAATGAATAACATAGGGTAGAAATAATTTAAATTATACACACGGGATAAAAAATTATCAATAAGTTATTATTTTTACCAACAATATGAAAAAATAAATACCTAATTAGATATCAATAAGCCACATTATAATCCGATTTACATTTCAGAGTAGGTGGCTATAATAGAATTTAAATGTATTAAGACCCCCCGAAATTTTGATTTGATCAGTAAAATGTGTCAATAACCCCTTAAAAATAAATTAAATAAGATCACTTAGTACATAAAAAATATTTTATTTTAGGTATAATAGCGTTTCAGTTGTCTAAAACTATTCCAAGTTTTAGATGGGTAGTATTCCATGACCCGGAAATAGTTGCAGCCCCCCCCCCAAATTTTCGCAGCCCTCCCCGAAATTATTTCCGATATACGCCCATGGTAGATAGTAGGGCAATAAGTTCGCTTAGGGGTAGTGTTTTTTTTTTTTGTTTTTTTTTTTTAATAACCATTTAAGGTTGATTAACGCTAGACCGTGCCGGGCCCGGCCGGGACATAGTCAAACAATCCATCATTTTCAATGAACTCGTTCACGGTCCGTTCAGTATCCCGGTGAGAAAGGGGACTGGAAGTTCTTTCCCGGCTCGGCCCCCTCTCTCAGTTGCGCAGCCATGGGCGTATATAAGAGGGGGCTGCAGCCCCCCTCCCCGAGATTTTGATTTGATGGAATCAATGTGTCATAAAACCCTTAAAAATTAATGAAATATGATCTCTTAGTCCCTAAAAAAATAGTTTTTTTTAGGTGTAATAGAGTTTTAGTTGCCTAAAACTATTCCAAGTTCTAAGTCCATTCCATACTCCGGAAATGGACCCATCCTCCCGAAATGATTTCCTATATACGCCCATGAGCGCAGCAGAATTATATAGCTGCAGTCATCAGTACTAATAAATTGTTCACTTGGTTATTAATGACTTACCTGCGATACACTGCTAATCGCTTAGTAGATAAATGCGCTCATTTAATGATCGGATTCTGTTTCGTGAGACCACTTTAAGAAGTAAAACATTCTTTGGAAATTTGAAAATAAACAAAGAATTTACTTTCATCGTCAAAAAGTTCTTTATATAGCATGCCAATTTCTCCTTTTAACTTCCATATTTGCCAAGTTGGATGCACGCCCAATCTTTTTGAAGAATTCTGAAGTCCAACAACTTGTTTTCCTCTTCATCAAGTGTAATTTTAATTGCTGATAAATCTTCTCTGGAAGAGTAAATTTTTGAGGCACAAATTGACGACACCACTGGAGCCCGGACGGAACTGGAGGCTCGGCCGCGGACCGGTCTCCGCACGGTTGGAACAGCCTGGTGGAGGCCCAGGCTCTACCCGGACACGGTGCAGCTTGAATAGGCCTTTATAATTACCTCAGCATTGTAGGACGGGTTATCTATAGGTTACCTCCCTTTTCCAGCCAGGATTTTCCTGCTTTTCATTTTTTCGGAAGAAAAGCCACCACCCCTAGTTAGAATCTAACCCACGACCGTAGGCACGGAGTGCATATGCCTTAGCATTCACGAGTTGATTTTTTATTCGAAAAGAAAAGGCTGTGCCCTTAAATCGACTAGAAAAGTATAGTAACATGTAGATAAAACGTCCAAAAATACGCGCAATGTAAATATGGAGCAATTTTATATGGGGCATGGATTCATATTGATAAGCAGTGGGAGAAAGACTTTCGATTCTACTTATAAAGAAATAGGGGTCGTGTGCCACTTGGATATTTAACGTGTGAAAATATAACCGGAGCGACGGCATTCATTGTAACGTGGCTTTAATAGTCACGTTCCAATGGAAGGAGGCGTAATGCCTCGTTGACTATAGTTGATGAACTAGTTGGCTATTCAAGATTCATAGATCCATTGTATATTCTGTCATTGACTATGATGCATGGCAGAAATGAAGAATTTAGTTTTTCGAAAAATATGATGTCCACCTTTCTACAGCGCAGAATAATCTTCTGTCATCCCTAGCCTTAGGGCTGCCTAGCTTTACATTCAGTTGTACTGCCTTGTTGAGGCATGACAATGAAATTTCTCTTTTTTTACAACCGCTGCAATTAATTGATCTTGTAGATATAAACAAAGTGATAGAAAGCTACTTTATTGACGGTCGCAAAAGAAATAGGTACAATTAATAACGCAGAATATTCGCCAAGAAGGACTGTTAAAAATGTAGTCGACGAGGTAGTCGGTGATTAGTTTAAACAGGACTTCAGATTCATTCAAGACACTTGTTGTACGATAAATATTAACTATTCAACTATAAAAACAATTAAACTTGTAGCAAAAACCTTTATATAAATTGTAACCATTACCATTATTACTAAATTAAATTTGTATTTATTTTTAATATCTTTCTACAAATGAAAGTAAATTTTTTGGATCGGTTTATCTACCGGTTACCAACCTTTTTACCAGCTGGAAATCGAACCCATGGCCATTAAAAATTTCTGGCATTTAAAGATTCAGGCCCTTAGGGTAACGATTCAGGGTTATTATAAACTCTCGGGGGTTTATGAAATCTATGTAAGTTAAAACGGCCATAGTTTAACGAAAACTGGCAAAGTTGAAAATGCACAAATAAGTGAGAGGGTATTATTAGGTTTTTGATAAGGTATTTAATACCTTAAATTGGACTTAAATCCGGGCCCAATACTACAGGATAACTTTCATAAGCTAACTGTTTTTTTTTTTTTTGTTTTTTTTTTGGAGCGGCCTGGAACTTTACATTGTTTTTCAACGTTAGTTTTTTTCCGGGGGCTTGCTCTGACACTCAAGGCTATCGTGCCTCCTTAGAATATATATCCAATAATATTCTCTACTACAATTTTTTAAATATTTCCTACTAAAGTTTAAACAGTTATATTTGTAATCATAACCTCTATGTACCAAATTTGTAACTGTAACCACCAATTATCATTTATTTTAAAATTTAACATCCACTTGTACATAACACCGATTTTTTGGGGGGAGGGGAGGATAGGTACAGGTTACCACACATTCCTAGGCAGTATTGGGCTGAAGCCTTTTCTTTTTTTCGAAAGAAACGCCATCATCCCTTGCGGGAATTGAACCCAAGACGCTAGCCAAGGATTGCTCACGCCTTAAGACTCACGGACACCGGTCCTTAATTAAATTTGTATAAATAACATGTTTTATTGAACTCTTATCCAATTTCATTCCTAGTTAACTATTTCCTAAGAATGTAGAGGACACTCTCATGATTCATTTAGCAATAAGAGTGTAAGGCGACAATCAATTCAAATAATTGTTTACCAACACTCTCTGAAGATGGTGACATAAAAAAACTAAGCGGATTTAGACAAAATAAAAACTATTCTCCTAAACTGTGTTATTCGATGACGTAAGCTGGATAATCGTAGTGACCAAAACGCCGTGAAATTCATCCCTAATGACTTTCGGTGTCTTGGAAGCGCATCAATGACTACACTAGAAGGCTCAGCAGTCTATTACGTTAAGACATCCACATCGATTTACGATAAGCTGTTTTGACGCTAGGAAAACACCATTTGTCTCTAATCCGCAAAAATTATTTTTTCTCGAGTTTGGAATTTTTATTGCAATTTTGGTTATGGCCCACCCTGAAGCAGGTATGCGAGAGTACATTTATTGCTTTTTAGCAATAATTAGGCCATTTCTTAATTAGTTTGACCTCATAAGAAAATATTAAATCTTTTGGCCTTATTCTTGTGCTGTTGTAGTTTGACATAACTCGAAGGTTTTTGTTATACTTCCAAGCATTTCCAACCTGTAGTTTTTATATCTATATTAAAAGGAATTATTTAGTTTTAAGAATATATAATCAGAAATCGCGGATTCGCGCGGACGTGCGTGTACATGCCAGTTAATGTCAAAGTTCACGAATGCATTTCTTATATTTGTTGTTTTCAGGAGTCAAAATAATGACTAGACAAAATGTGACATCATGCATCAAATAAAAGAGCCTTGCAATGCCCTCAGCTAAATTGCTTAAAAAAAAAAAAAAATGCCCAGAATTCTTCAGAAAAACAAATAAATTAAATCAAACACATATTTTCTCGTTTCAAATCACAGTTAAAAAAAATGGATAGCACCAGATATTTTTGTCCCCAAAAAAACGAAGTGTGACTTGAGGTTACATTATTGTTACCAAGGGCAAAAATGAGACATGGGCAACCTTTTTATAGATTCGAAGAATCCGTTCCCTGTATCGAAGAGGTACCTGTAATCCTCAAGCTGGTGATATATTAAAGGATTTAACTAGAGCCCGGAAGTTAGGCAAAATGCCTTTTTTTATCTGAATGGATATATTGAAGAATCAGATAGAAATAAATATGTTTTAGTGCATTTAGGAAGTGTAAAGACAATTTTTATTTTGCCTTTTTTGGCTATTTTAAGATTTAATGCCTTTTTTTGCCTTTTTTACTATTTTTTTCTGGGATTTAAACATTTTAAAAAGCACCGTTCATCGAAGACAAAAAAGTTTGCACAAGTTAAATTACTTATATCCGTCACAAATATCTATTCGAGAGCTCATTTTCCCAACCCATGGATTTAACCTCTATAAATAACAGATCATTCCTTAGTAGAAGGAATGATGAAGCATAATGAATACCAGGATAGAGACAGGATGAGAGAAGTACGTCACTTCTTCTTCCTCACACCCCTTTTGCTGTGACGATGGTTAGTTAACTGGTACTCCGGATTTCGAAATATTAAGATATTGCAGAGGAATGGAGGAAATAACTTCCCTCTAACAGGACAATTATAAAAGAAGCTGTTAGTCTACTGTTGAACTTCTTAAAGACAGCTCGTGTGTTCGTTCTCACTTATTTATCATGCCGAAAGTTTCATCGTTGCGTGGTAAATTACATAGCTATGTTCGCGAATTCGGTTCGGATTTACTTTCTACTGATGGAGCTATACTCTTCTGCAAAGTCTGTGAAAAATCTATCAATCACGATAAAAAGTATTTTATTACTCAACATTTCGCAACAACGAAACATAAATCTAGGATAAATACTGTTGGTCCTAAGATTAATTTAATTGCAACAGCAGTTACAACATCCAGCAGGCAATCTCAGTTTTCCCTGGATCTATGCAAAGCTTTCTTGGACTCAGGAATTCCGTTCTGGAAACTGGAAAATCAATCCCTGAGGACATTTCTGCAAAAGTACACTAAAGAAGAGGTTCCATGAGAATCCACGTTAAGAAAAACGTATTTAAATATCAACTTTGAAGAGACGATGCAGAGGATTCGACTCAGAGTTGCAGAAAAGAAGATCTGGATCTCCATTGATGAAACTACGGATGCAATGGGACGTTACATAGTCAATGTTATCATTGGAACCCTGGAAGCAAAGCAAACTGACTTTGACGACAGAGGAGATGGAGAGAGCAAATGGTACCACAGTGGCACAGTTGTTTACCAATTCACTAATGCTACTCTGGCCGGACGGAATACGGCATGATGATGTCCTACTTTTTGTCACAGATGCAGCACCTTACATGAAAAAAGCAGCTAAAGCCTTACGAGTTCTCTTTCCTAAAATGCTCCACCTCACTTGTCTAGCACATGGCCTCCACAGAATCGCTGAAGAGATGAGAAGTTTGTATCCTCACGTGGATAAATTAGTTTCTAACGCCAAGAAAATCTTCCTTAAATCACCCTCTCGAATCCGGGTTTTTAAGGACATAGCACCAGAGCTGGCTTTACCTCCTCAGCCAGTTCTTACCAGATGGGGAACCTGGATCTCAGCAGTAATATATTACTGCAACAACTTGGACAAGATACGTGAGGTAGTTCATGCAGTATCAGTAGACGAAGTTAGTTCAGTTCGCGAGGTAAAAAAGTTGCTGGACCAAGAAGAGCTTAGCAATGATCTGGCATTTATAAAAGCACATTATAGTGTGATACCGGAAGCAATCTTGAAGTTAGAGAAAAGAGATGATTCGCTGGTATCATCTATGGGGATCTTCGAAGATGCTGTAAATCAACTGCTCCAAGCACCAAGAGAAAAAGGAAAGAGTGTCAGTGAAAAAGTTAAACTTGTGTTTAATGACCCCATAGTGGTTGACGACACATTAAACAAATGAATAAAAAAAAAAAAAAAAAGTTAAACGTGTTCTGAGTGCTAATGTGGACATCGAAAAAATTAAGAACATTCGTAATGTTATGAAAGGCGAAAATTCTGTTTTAACTGGCATGTGTCCTTTCGATGTAGCTTGTTTCAAATTTGCGCCTATCACTTCAGTGGAAGTAGAACGTTCCTTTTCCATGATGAAAAACATTCTTTCTGACAAGCGTCTGTCTATGACAGTTGATACTTTAAAAAAGCATCTTGTTGTAGCTTGTAATCAGGGAAAGTAAGAGTAAGTACAGTATTTAAAATGCACCTTTTAATTGATAATTAGGAATGAGATTCCTCTTTGCCTTCACTCCTTGTAAATACCTATTTTAATTAAAGTACTTTTATGTATTTCAAGTGCCTTTTTGCCTGCCTATTTTAACCAAAATTAAATGCCTAACTTCCGGGCTCTAATAATGAGTAAGATTCATCTTTGCCTTCACTTCTAATAATTGCCTATTTTCAGTATTTTAACTGCCTTTTTGCCTGCCTATTTTAACCAAAAATAAATGCCTAACTTCCGGGCTCTAGATATAACTAATTCCCATCCCTTGTAAATAAATACTAGGCTGCTTATTCAAAATTTACATCACTTTCTGGCTGATTTCAAGGAAGTGGTGTGTGTGTTTGTGCGTGCGTGCGCGTGGGTGGGTGGGTGTGTGTCATCTGATAACATTCACACTAAATTTATAAAATTATACGTATTATACCTAACAATTATAAATTATTTAAAACATTTTTTTTTATTTTTTTTTTTTTTTTACGGCGCTTCGACGTCTAGGCCATTAGCGCCGACATCCAGGGTGCAGGAATTTTCCCAACGAGCAGTGGGATGAAAACATTCCTGCCGCCGTAGGGGATCGAACCCACCATCTCCCGCTTATGAATCTAAAGCGCTAGCCACTAGACCACGGGAGACCCCAGAATCCAATTATTGCCTTAAAACCCATTACTGGAATCATATATGACCCATTTTTCAGAGTAAATAATCAATGAAAATTAACTAAGCATCAAAAATATTTTTGGCCAAGATTATCAGTCCTATACCCCACTGTGCGATGGTACACGAGGGTTCCGTTGGGCCACTAACCGACATGGTTACCGTACTATCGAAATCGTCAAATTTACATAGGTTATGACGTTAAATCAGTGGAGTTAGTTACAGCGTTTTATAGATGAACTAGTCAGTTGGGATCGTGTGTGTCAGGATGTCGTCCGTGGACATATCCATGATAAAAGCTATTTCACACAGCGAAATGTTTCACGAATGATTCTGTCAAAATTTAGAATCTGTAATTTCGTTGTGGGATGTCTCATTGTTTGTTTATTAATTTATATTAATAGTAGTTGTTACCCGGCTTACCATGCTACGCCTGCTTTCTGCATCTAGAAAAGCAAAAATAAATTAGAGGCCAAAAAAGTAATATTAAAATCTAATGAAGCAAATATTAGTATGTAACTGTTCGGCTTCACAGTTTCGAACTGTGAATCCTAGACGTTTTTTACCTATCCTATGACACTCCCGGTATCAAGACCTACCTGTGTGCCAAGTGTGATCAAAATCTGTCAAACGGTGTGGATTTGTATAAGGAACAAACAGATATACGGACAAACAGACAGGCACGTGATTTTTATAAATATATATATAGATTTAAAGGGTTTAGAGACTTGGGATCTCCGATGTGATGTTATGTTTTACGTTGAGAATACCTGTGCTGGATTATGTTCGGAAAGTGAATGGATAAGGATGTGAACGTGTAAGCTGTTATGTGATGAGGAGATGAGAACCATTTCACTTAGGCATCCGAAGATCCCACATGTTAAGCAATGCCTGGTTATATTATGATAAACTTGTATCTTTAAAAATAATTCATTAATTATTATTGATAAATTGTATAATATATTATTTGTTCATCTCGGCATCTGTATCCAACGGTATCCAAACGATTGGCTTTGATGAAACCTCACGGGCTTCGTCGGACTCGTCGAAATATAACTCCAAACCACATGACACCGTTAGGGAGGGATCCCGAGATGAAAAACAAGAGGTGAGTTGCGGTACATGACGGGCAACGCATTAATCTTACTTGTATAAAAAACAAATATATCAAACTTAATTTTTATAAAAGGAAGATAACTGATTGTGCAGCTTCCGCATATATTATACTGATATACGCCAAATTCCGAAATGAAAATTAAAAATATCGTTGAATTCAGCAACGTATTCCTATTCTTTTTTTTTTATTATTATTATTATCATTTTAACCCCCTTAAAAGTGCCTGCCTTATTTATTATTAATTTGAAAATTGCCTTAATTTTCCATTTTTTTTCATTAATAATAGTTGGCTTCTGATTAAAACTCTATTTTTCGGAAATATTGTTTTGCACCTTTCCCCTATGCGCAGTACCCGGTGTTCCAAGGTATGTCCAGGAAACACATACATACCTTCTTATCTACCTAAGAGGTATATTATGGCAAAATTTCAAGGTGCATAAAACACTTCATGAAAAGTGCGTCGCCAGCTCTCGGACTATAATTTTAATAACGATCTCGTGTCGAGAATTCACACAAATAAAAAAAACGTCTTAACTCAGTCAAATAAATCATGTTTGCATCGACACTTATGTTATCAAGGAGTCGAGAATTAGTACAGAATTCAAACAAAAAACTTCGACACCAACCTAGATTTCTTGTTAAATGTCAGAGCAATTTACAAAGCCACCCAAATGGAATGATGGCTTAAGTGTTTTGTAGATAAGAGCATTTTGGTAGCGTATCATTGGTATTTTCGAAGTCACAAGTATGGAAATAGTGAAGAAGACGGCTCCTTTGAAGTTGTGAGCAATAGTTGAGGGAAGGATTTTGTAGTAGTTTATACTTCGTTGATTAGTGATATTTATTAAGTGTTATTATGATGAAGGAGAAAAATAGGTCATTCTTCAAAAGTAACTTCTAAACAAGTACAAACTCATCTTTAGTGCCTAAATCCTTCGTCTGTACGCACTAATGGCTCTCGCAGCAAACTCACTTGAGTAAATAGAAGAACCTTTGACGAGGTATCATACAAGTTAGAGACGAAACACTCTTTAAGCGTTTAATAAAACATTTTGCAGGTGTTGCAGTGTTTTCATGATTTTGGACCACTTACTGTTCTGGTTTCTTCAATCGTGGTTACAAAATATCCACATAATCGACTCGATTGTACTTTACAAATTTCTTACATTTTTAGAAAAACGTCCGACCCGCAGGAACTGCGTCATGTTAGCGCAGTTCCGTTCATTTCTCTAAAGGAATTGTAGCATTCATTGGTGGGGTTTGATTGTTCGTGAAAAATATAAAATAAACTCTCAAAGAGAAAATAATTAATTACAGGCGCCACAACAGGAAACTAACAGTATTAAGGTGATTTCCTCCAACTCCTCAACTTCGCTCTTGGACACACTATAACAACGTTTCACATTTTCTTACCTTGTTTTAGTAAAATACTCGTTTTACTGTTAAATGCAATTAAAATGGGAAACAACCCGTTAAAACTTCAGGTAAGCATATATATAAACCCGTTCAAAAGAGCATAACTAACAATTGCGAATTTTGAAGTCCTTATTTCTCCGATTGACATCGCCCCATCGAAAATTACACCAGAACGTTTGTTGTAGGGAATTTAGTAAGCTTTTGAATGGTCACCTTCCACTAACCACGATTTCTTAACCTTTTCGAGATATTTTAGAAAATATTCAAAATTCAGAAAACTTTTCATGCCTGTTAATGACATTTTTTTTCTAGTACTTCCTTAACTCCCAACGGAACCAAAATTTAAGCCATTGTACTCTTCAGAACGAAACGAAGAGTGCTTATTTTAAAATTAAAATCAAATTATTTTTTTTAAAAGAAATTTAGGAAGGGGCAATCTAATAACGCCTGTCCCTGTTACTCCTTCTTTCCCCTCTCGCCTTAATTTCAATCCGTTACAAAAAGTTTACCGCGGCACCGAACCTTAGCCACCGGTGTTAATAGTATTTTAAGTTTATTCGCTTTTAAAAAGAACATGTACGTACTGCAATACACACATCAATAAAGCACATACCGACAATTTTAAATTACGCTACAATATGACTGACTTACTTTCCTATGTTAGCCAGTACATTGATAAACTTATTAAATCTACTATATATTTGTCAAATACCACTCACTCACTCACCTATCATCGCCCAGCCCAAACCACTCGACAGAAAAATTTGAAATTCTGCATGGACACTCCCTATAGGACGTAGACACCCGCTAAGAAAGGATTTTTTGATATTCGAATTTTTAAGTATTTTTAGAGGGGTTTAAAGTTTGAGTTGGTTAGAGCAGGCATGCCAAGGCAGCATGTGTTGCTAGGACGATAACAGAACAGCTGTTACCGTATATTATCTATTTCATCGTATTACTTATAATTGAGGTTAATTTCAACTATGATGGCAGTCCTTGAATTACTGGGGTATGGAATACTATCAACTTGGAATAGTTTTAGGCGAATAAAACGCTATTACAACTAAAATGAAATCGTCGTTACAAATGCAAAGTATCGAATCACCACTTTTCAGAGTGGAAAAGCATTTATTCATAACTTTTTTTTTGGACAGTCAAATATTCGGCAGATTTGACGTTTTGATAGTGGAATACTTTCCCTTTAATAGAGTGAAGTCAGATTCAAAAATTTGCCGTACATAAGTCCAGGAGAAATTAGTAAAGATTGAAAATGAAAGATGCATTTTTTCAGATTCGATACTTTGCATTTGTATCGACGAAATGATCTTTGGAATGAAAAAGGAATGGATGAAACCAATTGTGCTTATAAAAGAAATTATCTTATTTAATTTATTTTTAAGGTTTTTAAGACACATTTTTACCATCAAATCAAAATTTCGGGGGGGGGGGCTGCACATCCCTCAGTTTCCCTTATATACGCCCACGCTGGTAACCTATAGATAACGGGTTATCTCTACGTTATCTGTTTTTTGATACTGGTGCGGAGCATCCCAATGTCAAGAAACATTATACTTCGATTACTTATAAACTGACGAATAACTTATTGTATGACGGGAACCGTGCTATAATAAACTGCACAAAATTATGTAGGAGCGTTAATTTTGCTGATACATTATTTAACGCAATAAAATAACTACTTATCTGCCGTGACGAAGCACGGGTATTCAGCTATACCTAATAAATTCAGACTTATACAAAAATGTTTAAAAAATAAATTAACGCTACGTCCATTTAGTGAAATTGATTTTACGTTAATTAATAAACAAAAATATATTCTCTGTTGGATTAATGTAACAAAACATTCACACTAACAAAAAATAATTGGTATTAACAAAAAATAAAGAGTTATGGATGACAGATTTGTTTTTCTTTTAAGTAATGATAATGGCGCAATGATTAAACTTGACAATTTGTTAATATGTAACAATTGAACAGGCGATTAGCCAAGTTGCGAAGCCTTATCAATAAATAAATACTTTGTCAGCCTAGTTTAAACTTATAAGAGCAAAATATTCTAGGAAGGAAGAGAGAGTGGCCTACTTCTGTACAAATGAAGTCCATAAAATAGAACCGTGGATAGAGGCGATAAAGCAGTTATTAATATCCCAAGGAATGCTTCTTTGGAGAGGAATCTCTGCAAACAAGGAGATACTTGTAGAGAAAAATGGATAAATGACTCGTTGGTAGCCGTATTAAGCGATGTTGAGTAAATGAACGAACGATTCACGAATAACTAAATGATACATTCCATTAGAAATGCGCACCGATTCGATTCAAGAAGGTTGGTAAATATAGAACAAAAAAGTCCGACTCGCAGGAACTGCGTCATCTTAAATTCTGCTAGTTAAAGGACTTGACCTTTCTAATCAGAAGAAAGATTTTTGCAGGAAATTTCGTTGACATGAAGTTTATATTTCTGGGGAAAAAACTCCATCCGTCGTTTTGGAGTAGCCAATCCGGAAATTTGGCACGATTATTCGTTTTAATAACGTTTCTGAAAGACAATGGTTATATTCGATTCCTCATCCCCAGATGCATACAAACCGTTTACGTGTAAGCCTATAAATGCAAAACCGTAAGTGTTACCACTTGTCAAAAAAAATCAGTCCCGTAACAGGGCACAAGAACCCTTAGGGGCAGATACTACAGAGGTATCTGATTCATGACCATACTGCACACTAGGGAGATAGTGTGGTCAGTACTATGCTCCGGCCGCCTGATTTTCCCCTTGGTTGCTTCGACTGCTAGAGTCATTAGCATCCAAGGTACCCATTGATAAATTTATTAAAGGCTGGGTTAGCTAAGGTAACCATTGATAAATTTATTAAAGGCTGGGTTAGCCTAGGGACGGTCAGGGAGGCCGAATTCAACCTATGAACGAAGACACTAGACGAAAAACTCTTTAGTGCTTGCTCGGGATTTGAACTCAGGTCCTCCAACTTATTAGTCCAGTGCTCTACCACTGAGGTAACCTTGCCCCCCACTTGTATCACGGGAATTTTGCCGCAGAAACATTGTTTCGTTGTGTAGATTCTACTTGGTTAACGAACTTTTGAAGTAGACAAAGTATTTATTGTACCAGGGCCAAAAAGCATGTGTTTGTGTAAATGTATGTATTCTTACAAAAAATATATGTGAATATATGTATTCTTACAAACAATACATTATGCTGGTAATATTTTCCTTAACCCAAATTTCTCTTTGATTTACATAAAAACAATATTAAAATGAGATTTCCAAAACCTGTTTGTGCTAGTTATAAAGCGCTTTTGCCATCCTTTCAATTGACTGACACTTATTATATACAATTTCAGGGCTCAATTTTAAGGAAAATTTAAAAAAAAAAAATTGTTTTAATAGTTTTTCAGAGCCTGATTCATTGTGGATTGCTTCTGAAGGTACAATTACAGTTCTGAGTTTTTGTTGAGACCAACTTTTTTTTCTTTCTTTTTTACGCCGATGCTGTATCAGACATTCCCACAGACAGCTCCATGCGATTTCGACTCGGAATACCTCAATTCCGTTGAAAACTTCTTTGTATTATCTGTAAACGAAATTTTCACTTTACCTACCTAAAACTATTTTCACTTTAACTAAAACGTATTCAGGGTCCAAGGAGGCCCTTATTTATTTTACGATAAATGTCTTTAGTTTTGTTTTGCTTAGGGACTCTTGAGTTTCGAGTAAATTGCAAAAATCAGTATGAATCAGAGAACGTTTTAGTGGAAATGTTTCTTCGACCAAATTTATTACCTAAATCCTCATCTAATCACTGCCACCCATATGTGACTGGGAAAATGAACTGCCTACTCAGCAAGTTTTGTATCCCCAGCTGGCTTCAAAAGCGAATAGATAATTCCACAAATATTTGAGCCTCAAATTCAAACTTTGAATGAGTTTGGCACTGTAGAAAATTACTGTTTTTCAAAACGTTCATAAATTTTTTCATTTTATTTTAATTAATGAAAGATTGCACTATAAAATGTTGGAGATTTTTTGTAATTTTTTAACAGACATTACTATTAATGTACATAAAATCAGGTTCTGTACTATTAAATTGTCATTTCTCAGCCACAAATAAAAACGAGATCAGGAATAGGAAGGTTTCATTAAATAAAAATATTCCATTAAAAGAGAAACTAATTGGAAAGCTGAGTTCACCGAGACAATCTTTCTTTTTGTGAAAATAACTGGGAAATCATTAATTTAAAAATAATTCTCCTGAGTCTTCAGAATGAAAGAAACGCAAAATGAATATTTTATGTTGTTACCTTTATAATAGTTTCATGTTAATTATTTTTTCACTTCATAGAAAGCCAATTAGTAATTCATTTATATTGATTTCATAATTTTATGTTTACTCATTGCATTGCACCTTGTGTCATTAGCCCCATTGGAAATTTTGTTCATATAAAAGAAGGCCCACAGGGAGTAAATAATGAGTGCAATGTTTCTCAACATTGCACTCACAAAGAGTCAAATTTTAATTTATGATTTGCCTTTATTTCATGAAAAAGAAAAGTACCATTTCTTTCTTCCTAGGCCAGGGAAAGAGTAAACTAAAAAATGAGGGAAGCATATGTTAAAAATATATAAACTGGAAGGATAAAGAAAGTCTACACAAAATTTAAAAAAAAAAAAATACACACACGTTTTAAGAAAATTGCAATTTTGTATCAAATATTTGACTGAGATGTCGAACCTATATATATAAAAATCACGTCTGTGTCTGTTTGTCCGTTTGTCTGTTTGTTCCTTATAGAAATCCACACCGTTTGACTGATTTTGACCAAACTTGGCACACAGGTAGGTCGTGATGCGGGCAGTGTCATAGACTTGGTCAAAAACGTCTACCAGCTGTCTGTCTGTATGTTTGTTCCTTAAACAAATCCACACTGTTTGACCGATTTTGACCAAACTCGGCACACAGGTAGGTCGTGATGCGGGGAGTGTCATAGACTAGGTTAAAATCGTCTTTCAACACGACTTCGAAACAATGAACCCAAACAGTTACAGATTTGCGTTATTAGATTTTAATGTTAATTATTTGGTTTCTAATTTATTTTTGCTTTTAAAGATGCAGAAAGTAGGTGTAGCATAGCACGCCGGGTAACAGCTAGTATGTAATAATAGATCCTTTTTTCAGTCTACGGGGGGAAAAACCTACTTATGTCTTTAACCCAATAGGCAATCCGGACGTCTAGCAAAATTTGTTCATCGAAATATAACAATTCCGACTCGCAGGAACTTCCTCATTTTATTGCGTTTCAATGACTTCTTATTCCTGGTTTCTTTTGGAAAGCTTGGGATAAGTGTACTCAATATTTTGTAAAAACGTTAAAACACCTACTCTCATGAAATCTTGAAGAAAACTGATATTTAGGCGACATTATGAACTGAAAACTTATAATAGCAGAAATTACTCACTCAACCCCATGCACTTCTGCTCGGAAATCTCTATTCTAAACAACCAAAAGTTCGTCCTCATTTTAAGTATCATGCTTTACTAGCAAACTATCTGTACTGTTAAAATCTATATGTATAAAAATCAGCTGTTTTTCTGCCTGTCTCTCAGATTGTTACTTATATAAATCCACACCATTTGATTGATCTGAAAATGAAGATATTAAAACTAGCAAGGCAGTGAAAAATTGGACTTGAGGAAAAATATTGTTCTTTGGGCGCAATTGTGGGCCAACTTGGATCACAAGCGACTGTTTCAACTGTATGCTTCAGAAATGGTGTTTCTCGCGATTTCTTGAAGCGTTGAACAACCTACAGTGGAAATTTGTAAATTTACCTTTAAATACGCTTAACGTAAGACTGGAATCGGAACTGTGGTCTGGCAAGCGTGGCCATTCTGAAACCAAGTTTTGGATGGTCTATTTTCAATTATTTGCCGACTGAGCACACTGGACTGATTTAAATTTGTACTCTCTTTATGTTATGCTGCTTGGATGGGCTTCATTATTTTTGTATTTCGGGTTTCGGCTACTTTACCAATATATGTGTATACCGGAGGGGGGGGGGGGAGAGGTTTCACACAAAACATGACCATTTCGGTGGAAGAGTCCAACTTCTTTGGACATGCTGGTGCCTTTCATATTTCTTTTATCTTTGTTTTCCTTTTATTTATTTATTTTTTTAAAGGCAGTTAACAAATTAATAGATAGCCATTAGTGGACTTAATACGTCATATGATAAATGCAAAATAAAACCAATGTAGCTATGTTTCCTAAAGATCACTTCGACCCGATATCTCACTCCCCTCATGAACAAAGGTGTTTTCCGTGAATTCATGGTCCAATTTCTCCTTGGGGGAAAACTCGTCCTTAGCCCATTATACGGCCTGGAAGGAAAACGTGGGCTTTTAATTCAATATTAAAGGCTGGACTAGTTATGGGTCGATGTCCCGATTTTGAAGGAAATGAAGACGTGGCTCGAATAGCAGCTGGGCCTCCGTAACGGTCCTACACTTCTATCTCTCTTGTGAGCACCACTCGTCTCTCTTCCACAATATTTATATATGTTCATCGAAGCAAAAGGGAGTTGGTAAGCCCTGACCAACGTGTTAGTACTTTAAGATACAGATATAACACACTTTGTCAGTTTCTTTTCTTCAATTCTATATTAATAAAGCGGAGCTAGGTAAAATCTAACCAACGTCTTTAATAGACAGAGCCGTCCCGACACTCAAGCAACCATAGTCAACTATAAACAGCAGATCAAATAATGATTAGGTATCTTGATAGTTTAGTAAATCACTGTGTGCTATTTTCAGTAATTGTTGTTTTGGGAACATTCGAGTCCGCAATTTCACATACTAGATTTACTTATTGCATAGCTGGTGGTTTTTTTTTTAATAATACGGTAATTATGATTAGTAACGCTTATTTATCCCAGCTCTACTTGTTTCACACCTTTATTGCTTTATCAAAAGTATTCCTTAGTTATGTACAACCTACGAAGGCACTTACACGGTAAAATCAGCCATCTGCAAATTACCAATGATTTTCAATTAAGTTAAAACTTATTTTATTTGCTTTTTCTAATTAAATACTATCTTTGTGTCATTATTATGTGTACATTTTCTTTTATATTGCGCTTGGTCTATTAAATTCGTCGCCAAAATTTATTTTCTTGGCAAAACTCCTAATTAATTTAAAAATAAACCATAGTTTACCCAATTGAAATGAATTTTCGAAAGATTGATAAGTACGCTGTGTTTTTAGCAACCCAATATATTTGGGCAGCCCTCTTTATTTTGTTTTAAATGAAGAATTTCTCTTGCCTGTTATCGAAACACAGTCAAAATAAAATGTGTGTTTATATTCGGCAGCAATCTTGTTAGCTTGGGGCGTAGCCATGTTAGTGAATGGTGTACATGCCAACTTATGCTGTAAATAGCATTAAAATATGCTCCTGATGAAGCACTAAAAACGTGAAACTATTAGAGCGGTGATTAATCATATTTACTAAATCATGTGTTTTATATTTTCATTTGCTCAATTTCAATAATTAGTCCTAGAAGTATTATATTTTATATTATGGACGAAAAGGGAGCAAAATAGGCAATCCGCCATTCTATCATGCAAGAGGTTGATTGCCCTTGGAACGATGTCGAAAGCGATTAACCTTAATCTAAAATCTACAACTTCTCTCTCGGGCAAACAGATCGGCCTAAATCCATGTACGTGCAGTCAAGAATGCATTTCCTTCCCATCGAATGCAAGTGTTGCGTTTCATATTCGGAATTCACTCGAGCATGATTTTAATTCGCAAGATTACTTCCATCTTTTCCCTTGGATCCATAATTATCATATTCTTTTTAACTAGGGTTCCTTCCTCTCTTTGGTGAGGAAAGTTCCTAATGATATTGGCACAATCCATGATGACACGTAGGCCCAGAAACGACAAGAACCACACATGTATGTATGCATACATACATACATACATCAGCCACTGAAACATATTAATCATTCTATCCTCTATTCTGGGAGGGATTTGAGGACTGGCTGGTTCGTGAGATTCATACATGACCTGTGTAATCCCTAATGAGTAATTTTAGCGATTGGTCAAAAGCTTATGCCAAAGAGGTCTTGATAAGCTTCGAGAATAACCTCATGAAGGCATTCATGTCAATTGTAAAATGAGAGTTATGGTACTACAATGAATGACGCTGAGAGGGCCGTTTTTCAATATACTTATTTTTTTTTTATACTGGAAGATGCTTATTTAAGAAAAACTCTAACGAGGTATTTTTTGTAAGGCAATGTTAGCAGAACTTGTAAATATATATATATATATATATATATATATATATATATATATATATATATATATATATATATATATATATATATATATATTTATTTATTTATTTATTTATCTAAATCCATTTGCCTATTGGAATGGAATGACCCACGTATAAGCGGTTAATCGTAATTTTTACCATCAGGAGCCATTTTTCACCTATGGCGCTGATGACTTTTTTCTTCCTCGTGACTCTTAGATTCGAAATATGCAATAACAAAAGTTGACCTTGAATAACATTTCAAGGTCAATTTTGCGGGGTTTAATATGGGGGTTATTCTTTCCGATCTCGCATTGGAGAATCGACTAGCCAACGGATGACCATTATTTTTGTGACACCCTGTATGTATATGGAGTTGGAAACTGGCTCAAGACCGAGAGGAACAGTTTAAGATGGAGTCGGAGGTGCAGGTCCTTCATGGACTGTAGCACCCCCAATTATTAGTTAGTTATACAGGAAGTACTAAATTCAATGTGTTTATAGCTTAGGTTAATAATTGTATAGAGAAAATGGTATGCGTAAAGGATCAAGAAAACATGTTCGATTGTATGCTGATAAATTGCGAGTCAAAGTTCAGTGAAAGCAAAAGGACTAACTATGATTGAAATCTATAATCTGAAGAAGATATACAACAATTTGAACGACCTAAATATCGAAAGGAGAAAGCGAATTATGCTACAATTGATATCCTCATGAAGTCGACGAGCGTGTCATCGGGAGATTTATCCAACCACTTGATCAAACATAGTCTCGCTTTCTTTATATTATACATTTTCTCCGCAGAGGCCGCTAGGTCCGGTGTACCATTCATAAACAGCAAACATTATTTTCTTTAGCCTTATAGGGTCAGATAAACATCATTTATTGAGATAGCCGTTGAAAGTAAAGAGAGACAGAGTGTGAGAATTAGCATGGAAGAAAGATGTTCAGAGTTGAGCAAAGGGTTGGAGAGCTAGAAGCATGGACAAGTGTTAGAGGAACAGTGAAACAAAAAAGTCCGACTGCCAGGAACTGCGGCATCTTAGGGCGGTTCCCGAGTGCCATTAGTAAAGGAATAATACCTAATTTCATTAAAATCTGCCCATTTTTTAGCCACCTAGAGAGCGAACAAAAATACTAAATGAGATGAAGATAGTTAGCCGTTGAGGTGACGCGAAGTCAAAGGATGGTTGGGGCTCGGCTAGGAAAAAAAAAAAAGTAAGATCTTCAAGCCAAACTCTATATTGGACGTTTAGGCTGCACTTTGGAAGCGCTGGTAAGAAAGGGGCGGGCATGTCATAAATTAAACAACATCGGCCATTCCAGCAAGTGGGAATCTGCTATATCCTACTCCTGGGGTAATCTGCTATCCAGGGGCTTATCGCCATAGATGTGAAACCCTTAAAATAAAATAAATAAATAATCTGCAATCCTTTTCTTTAAGAAATGTTATAATAGCGTTCTCTGTAAAAGGTTTAATGAGTTCTATTTAATACATATTTTACAATTACTATTAATAGTTATAATTTTAACTATTGGACTTTTCATACCAAAATTCATTTAATTACTCAAAAATATATTTCAATTTGAACCACCTCTACTTTCGTTATCTACGAGTTCTAAACGTGAAATCTTTTAGTCGGCACTTTCGGATTACGTCATTTGGTTGACGTCAGAATCAGGTTTCCTATATATGGAGAGAAGGAGGAAACGAGTTTAAGCAAAAAACAAAAAAAAATAAAAGTCCGTCACGCAGGAGCTGCATAACTAAGCACTTTCCTCAGAATTTGGGTAGTGTAGACTGCTTTCCAGAACAATTTGCTTAAAATATCCTACATAAATAAAATAAAAACATGAATAGTTCTCTTTTAATTTTGTAATGAGTAACTGATAAATTATTAATTTGCTTCCAGAGTTATGTTTACACATGGTACCTACTACACTACGTAATAAATACAAAATCCTCATATTCTTGTATTTTGATCTAACGCAGGAACCGGATACAGTCCCTCTAGCGCTCCTTGCGGCGCCTTTGTGAACCTACGTCTCGCGGGCTTTTCTAGTGAAATATATTACAAATTAAACCCCCGCTTTCCGATTGACCGATTCAGCTCATTTTTACAACACTTCTTTCTCATGGGTTACCCACTTCGTATACCGCGTTTCGTTACAATACAGCAGAAATTACGACCGGTATGAGTATATTAGGAATTTGGGTCCGGAGTAACCCCCCCCCCCCTTCTAATGAACCGATTTAGTTTATTTTTAGAACACATATTTACCTGTAGATTACCACTACGAATACCGAGTTTCGTCGAAATATACCAAAAATCTCGGCTGGTAGTGGCGAATTGGTATTGTGGGTCCGGAGTAAACCCCCCCCCCTCTTAATGAACCGATTTAGTTTCTTTTTACAACACATATTTACCTGTAGATTACCACTACGAATACCGAGTTTCGTCGAAATATACCAAAAATCTCGGCTGGTAGTTTATTTTTACAACACATATTTACCTGTGGATTACCACTACGAATACCGAGTTTCGTCGAAATATACCAAAAATCACGGCTGGTAGTGGCGAATTGGTATTGTGGGTCTGGAGTAAACCCCCCCTTCTAATGAACCGATTTAGTTCATTTTTATATCTCACTTTTCTCTCTATATTACCACTACGAATACCAAAGTTCGTTGAAATATAACAAATATTACGGCTGACATAGTAAAATTTACAGCAGAAATTACGACCGGTATGAGTATATTAGGAATTTGGGTCCGGAGTAAACCCCCCCTTCTAATGAACCGATTTAGTTTCTTTTTACAACACATATTTACCTGTAGATTACCACTACGAATACCGAGTTTCGTCGAAATATACCAAAAATCTCGGCTGGTAGTGGCGAATTGGTATTGTGGGTCCGGAGTAAACCCCCCCCCTCTTAATGAACCGATTTAGTTTATTTTTACAACACATATTTACCTGTGGATTACCACTACGAATACCGAGTTTCGTCGAAATATACCAAAAATCACGGCTGGTAGTGGCGAATTGGTATTGTGGGTCTGGAGTAAACCCCCCCTTCTAATGAACCGATTTAGTTCATTTTTATATCTCACTTTTCTCTCTATATTACCACTACGAATACCAAAGTTCGTTGAAATATAACAAATATTACGGCTGACATAGTAAAATTAGTGTTTTGGGTTCGGGGTAAACCCCCCCCCCCTTCCGGTGGACCGACTTTGGTGGTTAACGAACTCGTTCAATCGTTTGCTAATTGAATGCTATATACCAAGTTTCGTGACGAAAAAACAAAAACTCTGGCCGCTATCGTGTTAACAGACACATATATATATATATATGCATATATATATATATATATATATATATATATATATATATATATATATATATATATATATATAGATATATATAAATTTTAACGGGGGTCATTTTCGGTGTCTACTAGGTAGGATCGATAAAGATTTGAAGAAATTTTTCAAAAATTCCGTCATGAGTCCAACCTCAATAGCTACTTTCCTTCGGAGGAAAGTGCTAAAAAAAACATTATAATGGTGTCCCTAACGCTCATGCAAATATTTATTTTGCTAGGAATTTATGCCCATATTTTTCTAACCCATCTATTTCTAACAACAGAAAATTGATTCTCAGTTTACGTATTCTGTTTTACAGGCAAATACATTTTCCTAATATAAGCAATTACAAATATAAATGCAATAAAAAACTACAAAACAAACGTGTTTGAAGTTTTAAGCACTTATTTCTCCGATTGATATCGCCTGATCAAAAATGTCTTTAGAAACTTTTTTGTAGAGTATTTATTAAGCTTTTGAATGGTTTCTATCTACTTACCACGATTTCACAACTGTTTTAGAGATACGAAGGAAAATATGCGAAGTTCCCAAAACTTTTCATGTCTCAATAAAATATTTTATTCTAATCCTTCCTTTACTCCAAACGTAACCAACATTTAAACTTCTTTGTATGCATGAATTCCAAACTTGCAGAAAATATTTTAACCGAATCCCATGATTCTAAGTAACCAAACCAAAAACTTGATTTAACAACTATGTTTCCAATTTTCTCGGAAACGTTTAAAGCTATTGCCTTAAAAATGGTTTCATTCGGTTTACTAGTCCAAGAAGCCTATAACCAAGAGTACTTACAAGCTTATGATGTAAGCGTAAATATTTTTTCGCGCGAATTTCGCTCCGAAAACCATGTTCCGGTGGATGGATTCAGCTGGTTAACGAACTTGACCTTTAAAATTAGACGAAAGAATTTTGCACCCATTTTCCTCAAAATCGGACCATTCGTCTGGAAGCTAGAGAGTGAACAGACAATATATATATATATATATATATATATATATATATATATATATATATATATATATATATAATGACCTAGCTGAAGAAGATGGAGATGAACCCATCGAAATAAGTGAGGAGGAGTACCACCGCTGGAGAAAAATGCCGTCACATCCAAAAATATCATCCCAGCGACGAAAAATAAACATCAAGCTTTCCCAACATCCGGAATTCGTGATTCGCCCTTTCTCCTCCAAGGTTCTGATATTTTTCACGAAAAATTAAGAAAAAACATTAACTGTACGTATTCTACGCTTTTCAAACAAACTAGGGATAAAAATGGAAGCGCGCAAAAATGACGCGGTTCCTGCGAGTTGGACTTTTAACAGCTGTTCTCTCGGAATTTGAGTATCCCTAAAACCCGAAGAGGGTTTTCTTCTATCCTTCTTCTCATGGCCTCCAGGAGTCTATGTTAATCTACTGAAGCTAGGATCAATGAAATCACTTTATGCAGTAACTCTGCAAAGCTGGGCTGCATATAGCAACCGTCTCCATGATTGCAGCCAGATCGGACTTACTCAGCTTGATTCCGGAGTCATGCCGGATCCAAAACCTTGCAGGAAATACATTCGCTCTACTGGCCTAGTCAATAAGGTCGCCAGCTTTCTTCACTTCCTCTCTCATTGGCTGTAATTTTATATAGTTTTTTCTTTCTTTTTTTTTTTTTTTGCCTCATTTCTATTGAATTGACAAGGGGCTCACTCTCACGTATCCTGCGCTAAATGAAAACGAGTAGAAAGTGTTATTAACTGAAAGATTATATAGAAGAGCGTTGTTATTAAATCCTTTTCATGGTTTATTTTTATTTATTTAGATATTATGAAATGTGTAATTCTAGTCTTCTGGAAAAGCACATAACAAGATAACCAGCCCCCAAATTATTTTCTATATACGCCCATGCCGTCACATTGACGATATACTCAAAAGATTTAAAATTTACGTACATTTCAAATAATATATGAATCGATCCATGCAAAAAGGGCTTCAGTCCAAAATCAGTAGTTTTAAGAAAACTAGACTGAAGCCCTTTCTGCAGGGAATAATAAAATTAGTACTGTTTCTATGGCAGCCAAGTATTGGACTGAAGTCCTTTTAACATAGAAATGTTTAGTTACCTTTCATAGGAACCTTCAGAGACAATGAGTCCATCACTAACTCATGTTGGGGAAAAATGGACTGAAGCCCTTTTTGTATGGATCGATTCATATAGCCTAACCACTAAAAGGAATGCAATCCTAATTAAACATATATACGTGATAATTGTGTAATTATTTGATCTTGCTTTCAAGAAAAGTTAGGTTCTAAAGGAGATATCGTCGTTACAAATGCAAAGTATCGAATGTGAACATCACCACTTTTCAGAGTGGAAATGCATTTATTCATAACTTTTTTTTGGACTGTCAAATATTCGGCAGATTTGACCTTTTGATAGTGGAATACTTTCCCTTTAATAGAGTGAAATAAGATTCAAGAATTTTCCGTACATAAGTCCAGCAGAAATTAGTAAAGATTGAAAATGAAAGATTTTCACATTCGATACTTTGCATTTGTATCGACGATATTATTGTCGCTCTTGTGCTGGAATTTCATAGTTAAAATGAAGCTTGACAAAGAAACGATGTATTGATTCCTTAATAAACAAAAATATTTTTTAATTTATCCGGAAAATGTTGTTAAAAATTAAAGTTAATTTATCCGGTAGAATTTGGCGCTTTGATTATGCTAGTAGCATAAATAAAACAAATAATTTTTAAAATCTGACGCAATTTCTCCCCTAGAATATTCCTTGGTTGGAGCTTTCACTACTCTCCACGGCAACAGTTTGCGGTACACACCGACAGAAAATCGAATTAAGACAAGCTTTCATTTTCCTCTCGGAGCTGGGATAAGAAGGAAGCTGCGATATGAGAAGTGTTAGCCCCACGAGTGGAAAGGCAGGAGCGGTTTCCTCATTGGCCCTGACAGAAACATCAAGTATCGAGACAACGGTGACAGAAATTGATACCGGAATACTTCCGCATCGCTCGATAGAAAGTACTTCCGCAAACAGAACCGTTTTACTGTTGTTCCTCCTCATTGGTCTTTCAATTAAGAGATGAATTAATGTGAAAGTAATCGTGGGGTAACTACATCGGTAGTATGAAAAGTACGAAAAACTCAAATGCAACTCAATTGGAGAGGAAGGCTGGTAAGTTCCACGGAATAACACAATTGAGATGTTCTTCTTGGAGTGTCATAAGATCTGCGGTTGTTGGCCATCATGATGGCTATAGCTGGACTATTATTTAGTTTGTATTCCATTGATATATTAATTTATAATGTCAACATTTCGATTTTTGTTAAGTCCTCTTCACTTTTTAGTCTGCTCGTTCATCTAATCTTTAAACGCCTTCAATATAACCGCCCTTTAAAAGCAACCAGTCATTTAATCATTGCTCCTGCCACCATCCGATTTTCTGCCTACAAAGCTTGCAAAAAAACTCACTAAATATATCTGCAACTAGGTAGTGAAAGAAATGTACAGTGAAAATCTCAACCATAGTCCAAACTAAATATTTAAATTTGCTTCTTGGAGCCACAACAGTTCTCAATTGTACATCTGCCTTTAAAGATTTTTCGTTTACATGATATACAAAATATATGAAATACCAAAAGGTCCTTCTGTCTAACAATTTTTTTTTCCACATTCACAAACGTTAACGAAATTAAATTACTTTATTATTATTAAATTTTAACGTCCATTTATTATTAACTACGAATTTTAGGACGGGTTATCTACAGGTTACCAGCCTTTTCTAGCCAGGATAGGGCTGATGCCTTTTCTTTTTTCTAAAGAAAAGCCACCACCCCTAGTGGGAATCGAACCCACGACCATTTGGCACGGAGTGTTAAGTGCTCACGCCTTAACACTCACGGCCACTGGGCCACCTAAATTACTTTAGATAACCGTGGTACATATGGGAGAGTCAAGGTCTTTTCTGAGTATAAAAACATACATGTTATTAACAACATGAAGTTTACTGGGAATCCTGTTAAGTAAAAGCCGTTAGCGTTTTTGATCTGAGTTATTAAACGTTGATATTTTTCTTCAGAACTTGTTTCATTAGCTCGATGTCGTAAGCGGGTTTTCGGGATTCGGAGCATCAACAAAATTATTTTTCTTATAATATTAACATGAATTAGGTATTAGCTTAATTTAGTTAGATCCTACGGTACCCCTTTATTTTGCTAAAAACCTTCTAAATTAGGCCTGAGAGTCCCTTCCCCACTATCAGATGAACAATACTGACAAGGGCAGTATACAGTAGTGGGGTCACCGATCTGGTTCATCTTTTTTTCTGGTGATTGTGCATCGTAAAATAGTCGACGCGTGTTCGAGCGTTCCGTCCAATACGCCTTAGGAGCCGAGAAATAAAATAAAATAAATTGAAAGTGCTTTTTTTTTTCTTTTTTTTTAAATGATATTTGCCACATTAGGGTTTCTTGGACTGCTGATTACAAATCTGCTATTATTTTTGGTGTAAATAATGGATAATACTATGTAGTTCACTTGAAAACGTGAGCATATTTTCGAATTTATTTGACAAAATATAAATTATTGTGTAACGATTAAATTTTTTCATTAATCTACTCCATAAAACAAATGAATTGGTGAAAGAATCATGTTGATATCATTTTCTAAACTCAATATAAAAAATAAAACACTTTCAACCTGTTTTATTTCTCGGCTCCTAAGGCGCATTGGACGGAACGCTCGGGCACGTGTCGGCTATTTCTCGATGCAGAATGACTAGAAAAGTCCGTCACGCAGGAGCTGTATAACTAAGCACTTTCCTCAGAATTTGGGTAGTGTAGACTGCTTTCCAGAACAATTTGCTTAAAATATCCTACATAAATAAAATAAAAACGTGAATAGTTCTCATTTTGTAATGAGTAACTTATCAATTATTAATTTGCATCCAGAGTTATGTTTACACATGGTACCTACTATACTACGTAATAAATACAAAAATCCTCATATTATCGTATTTTGATCTAACGCAGGAACAGGATACAGTCACACTAGTGGTAGAAGGCGCTCCTTGCGGCGGCTTTGTGAACCTACGTCTGCCGGCTTTTCTATTCAAATATATTACAAATTAAACCCCCGCTTTCCGATTGACCGATTCAGCTCATTTTTACAACACTTCTTTCTCATGAGTTACCCACGACGTATACAGCGTTTCGTTGCAATACAGCAGAAATTACGACCGGTATGAGTATATTAGGAATTTGGGTCCGGAGTAAACCCCCCCTTCTAATGAACCGATTTAGTTTCTTTTTACAACACATATTTACCTGTAGATTACCACTACGAATACCGAGTTTCGTCGAAATATACCAAAAATCACGGCTGGTAGTGGCGAATTGGTATTGTGGGTCCGGAGTAAACCCCCCCCCCCCCTCCTAATGAACCGATTTCGTTTATTTTTACAACACATATTTACCTGTGGATTAGCACTACGAATACCGAGTTTCGTCGAAATATACCAAAAATCACGGCTGGTAGTGGCGAATTGGTATTGTGGATCCGGAGTAAACCCCCCCTTCTAATGAACCGATTTAGTTCATTTTTATATCTCACTTTTCTCTCTATATTAACACTACGAATACCAAGTTTCGTTGAAATATAACAAATATTACGGCTGACATAGTCAAATAAGTGTTTTGGGTTCGGGGTAAACCCCCCTTCCGGTGGACCGACTTTGGTGGTTAACGAACTCGTTCAATCGTTTGCTAATTGAATGGTATATACCAAGTTTCGTGACGAAAAAACAAAAACTCTGGCCGCTATCGTGTTAACAGACACACATATATATATATATATATATATATATATATATATATATATATATATATATATATATGCATATATATATATATATATATAGATATGCATATATATATATATATATATATATATATATATATATATATATATATATATAGATATATATAAATTTTAACGGGGGTCATTTTCGGTGTCTACTAGGTAGGATCGATAAAGATTTGAAGAAATTTTTCAAAAATTCCGTCATGAGTCCAACCTCAATAGCTACTTTCCTTCGGAGGAAAGTGCTAAAAAACGGACCAGATCGGTGACCCCACAACTGTATACTCCCCTTGTGAGCCCCTATAGCTCCGATGACTCGCCGAGCTTCAAGGATCTTGGATCGTAGTTCCGGCTCAGAAAGCGATATGAATGAAATTCCATGACTAGGAGTTGGTTGTGAGTCACACCCAGAGAAAAGACTCCTGCCTCCGCTGTCTGAGTCTTCTCAAAACTCAAACACTTTCACCCATTATCCTCATTCCTACGCCCTTCCTCAATTTCTCTACACTAGTTCAATAGAAATATGTCATGCTTCCGGGCCTCCGGTGGGACTGCCTCCTATTTGACATGCCTAAGGAAAAACGTAATCTGTCATTTCAACTACAAAATCTTAATATCAGCGAATTTCTATAATTTTCCCAAGGCAGCCAAGATCTGGGGAATGCACAATACTAAAATTCATAATATTGAACACGCTTTTGGATAGAATTTTTGATTGATGAAATGGTAAAAAAAAGTTAAAAGTTAAATTTTGATTTGATGGTAAAAATGTGTCATAAAACCCTTAAAAACTAACTAAAATCACTTGGTTCATAAAAAAATAGTTTATTTTAGGTGTAATAGCGTTTTACTTGCCTAAAACTATTCCAAGTTTTAAATTGTTATTATTCCATACCCCGGAAATGGTCTTAGTCCCCCTCGACATTTTTCTAGCCACTCCTGAAATTATTACCTGTATACCCCATGATTGACAATAACATTGTAATTATAGAAGGTGTTGATCATGGGGGGTTTCGGTCTTTTGATTAAATAAAAACTACATTTTATAGTTAAAATGTTTTTATTTACGCCAACGTTTCTCCCTCATCTCCATTGGCATGTCACTTGCTCTTTGTTTTCCCCCTTGAACAGATATACGATATTCATGTAGATTTATTTACATTTTTGTAACTACACATAATTGACTACTAGTGTTATCTCTATATATAGTGTTACACAGGATATATCCTGTTGTGTGTGTATATATGTATATGGGCAATTCTACAGAAAAGTAGCACTTTTTTTTTTTTCAATTATTCAGTCCGTATTGAAAATCTTAATATTTTTCCTTTTTAGTAAGATGATACAAAACTATTTTAAATCATACCTAGCACTGGATGATCTGTAACAACTGTAAGTTGATCTGGAGCTGGAGCTTTGCAAAGCCCTAATTCTAACTTCCCTGGCCTGTACACTACTCGGATTTGTTACTTTCGTTGATTTTTTTAGGCCTACAGTAACTTGCAGGAAGATTTTTGTAAGAGTATTTTTTTTTTTCATTATGCCCTCACGAATGTAGCTGAAAGAGAAAAAACTAAAAAATATTATCATAAAGGATGACAAAAGCTTCACTAATGACTGTCACACAAAATTTTATCACTCCCCTGTCACAATGAAAACACAACATTTGTGAAGCGTAAACGTGGCTTTTTTATTTTTCAGTCAGCTAATTTAGAATCTCAATGTACACAAAAACAAATGATTTCAGTTTGATTTTGATTTCTGGAAAGAGAGGATCTGCTTTGAAAGTTTTTTTCAAGTAAAATGACGAGTTGTAACAATTGCTTATCACTCCCCTGCTCTTCATAAAAAATCGGTTGATTTTTATTTTTGTGATTTGATAACATTGTTTGATAACTACCCAAAACACTTTATTTAGATGTCATTAAAAGCTTTTCATTATAAGCAGGGTGTACTACAGGTGATCTAAACCTCAAAATTATTACTGCCCTGTTTCTCACTCCCCTGTCAATTATAGTACAACACTGAGGCACACGACGAAATTGATATTCAAAAGCAAGACTTAGTTTGGCACTTTATACTAAAACCTTTGCCTAGTGGTATTAGCTTTTGTCCTATTAATTTATTAAATAAAAATAATTGACACAAATGTGCTTTTTTTCACCTTTTCTCAACAGGAAAGCGAGGATTAAATTTTTTTCACTTCCCTGTCAGTACGAAAAATATTGTTTAATTATATTTTCCCCAAAAGTGTTTTTTCAAGGCTTTTGCCATATCCCCGGTTTAACATACCACGCTGTATCTTCAGAATGGCAGTTAGAAACATATACTGCTAAGAAATATTGTTTTTTTACTCTTATTCTCACTCCCCTGCAACCCAAAAACAAAATGGCTGCTTTTTGACCACTTACGCCATGAAAACTAATTGACCAATGCTTTGATAATATTAAGTTAGACATGCTTTATTATATCTGAGGTAAAAATCAAACAAAAAAGAATGAAAAAAAAAGGAAAAAGTTTTCACCTAAAGTGCTACTTTTCTCTAGAATCGCCCATATATATATATATATATATATATATATATATATATATATATATATATATATATAAATTTACATGTATCCAATTTAATGTTAATGTATTAATCTATATTGTCATTTCTATCTCATTGCCGTACATGTTTTTACAGCCCTGAAGAAGGCTTGCATAGCAAGCCGAAACGTTGGCTTCCCAAACCTAAAAAAATGTAGTTTTTATTGAATCAAAAAACACCCAAACCCCGACGATCAACACCTTCTACATCTCAACGGTCGGTTTATATCTTCTCAATCATTGTAATTCTGATTTCTCTAAGTTGTTCATAAGAATTACAAAGACACAATAGTAATGATGAAGATAGGTTAGAAAGGTTCCCGTTAGCCTGCGATGCATGACCTCGTCTAAATGATGACAATATAGAGAAAAAGCGGTGACATAGTCATCAAGACAAGTAGAACGTCGTGTCCATTGAAGCGATATAGTCACAGAAAGGCGCTTCACGACGTGGCACTTTCTCTATCGTTGTTTACTTTTCTCTAGACTTTTTTTTTTTAAATCTTTGTAGGACTTATTGGGGTTTTAGTACGTTTCCAAGGAGTATAGTTATTGTGGTTACGTTCAGTAAGGTTTCTTTCTTTTTTTAACTCTTCAAATCTTCATCGAAACGGTCCAATAACGACCCTCTTTTTTACTTTCAAAAGTGTTAATTTCTAAAAAAGTCCGACTCGCAGGAACTGCATCATCTTAGCGCGGTTCCGTTCTTATCTCTAGGCTCATTTAAAATGATTAAAATAGAAGCTGTTATTATTTTGGGTCCACATTTCTAGAAAGCATGAAGATTAGATAGTTAGCCGTCGAGGTGATAAGTAAAGATGGAATGGTTGGGATTCGGCTAAAGAAACCTCAATACGATTTTTGTTAAAAAATCTATATTTAGGACGTTTTAGCTACTCATTGGTAGCCTTCGTCAGCATTGAAAGTGCCGGGAGGCAGAGGAGGACCAAAGTTGACAGTTCCATCTTTACTTTCAAGAAAGGTCTTATCGATCTTACCTGGATAGGCCAACCCGCCCTAGGAAGGACCCCGCTAGGCAGTTGAAAAGCTATATCTTGGAAATCTATATCTCTAAGATTAAATTGTTTTTCTTATTTTTCTTAACCTGATTTATTATCAAATACATTATCCAACTATAAGCAGTTAAAAAATAACTAGGAATAAAAACAGACAAAAAGAACAGTTCGAATAAGCGAAATCAATTACTTTAAAGTTTTAAGCACTTATTTCTCCGATTGACATCGTCTAATCAAAACTTTCATCAGAACCTTTTTCGTAGAGCATTTAGTAAGCTTTCTAATGGTACCTTTCCGTTTACCAAGATTCTCAACCTTTTTCGAGATATTAAGGAAGGTATACAAAGTTACCAAAACTTTTTATGTCTGTTAATAAAATATTTTATTCTAACCCTTCCTTAACTCCAAACGTAACACAAATTTCAACTTATCAGTTTTAATGAAAGTAGAACATGCAGAAAATGTTTCAACTGAATCCCATGATTCTAAGTACCCAAACCAAAAACGGTATTCAAAAACTATTTTTCCAATTTTCTCGAAAACGGTTAAAGCTATCGCCTTGAAAATTGTTTCATTCGTTTTCCTAGCCAAAGAAGCCTATAAAACGAGTGCTTACAAGCTTATGAACTCAAAAACGTAAGCGTTACGATTTTTTTGCGCGAATTTCGCCCCAAACGTCATCTTCCAGTGGGCGGATTTTGCTGGTTAACGAACTTGACCTTTAAAATTTGACGACGGATTTTTGTACCAAATTTCATCAAAATCGGACCATTCGTCTTCTACCTAGAGAGCGAACAGACAAATATATATATATATATATATATATATATATATATATATATATATATATATATATATACAAATTTGAACCACCATCATTTTCGGTCTCAAGGGGTTCTGAAACGCAAAATTTTCTAGTCGGCACTTCTGGATTGCGTCATGAGATCAACCTTATAAGCGGGGTTCCTCCCTATGGGGGAGGGAGGAACCGCGCTATAAGAGAAAATATATCCTTTACTAACAATTAAGAATTACAAGACTTAAAAGTAAATATCCAGTGTTTTGCCCGATTTTACTCTTCTGAGCAATCTTTGGCTAGTGTTAGTGTGGCGTAGATAAATCTTTCAACCACCTATTTAGCTAAAAGAGGTCTAACAACCGCTGGGTCGAGCCAACAGTTGTACTCTACGAATCCCAAGCGTCAGAGTCCTCCTAGGCCACCGTGAGATCCTCAAGACTTTACTATCATTTTTTTTTTTCAAGAATATTATAAATGAATCAAGTTTTAAGACATATAATCATTAGGAGGAGAGAATATTGAGCTCGTATGGTGATGAAGCGGTGACATTTACAACTCAGCGGAGAAATTTCTCTGTAATCAGGTCAGCTGCTCGGGGCAAATGATTTAATTGCTATCAGCCATTAGAACCAGGATGCAGTACAGAAAGTATAAGGTTACATGAGTTACTTAAAATAATGAAAATTTATGAGTTTTGCTCGTATTATGGAGGAACAGGCGTATCAGGGTACTTTCCCCTTAATGGCTCGAAATAAGTAAACGAATAAAGTTAGAAATATATTCCTTTTAGCACTTTTTTGATATCGTCGATACAAATGCAAACTAACGAATGTGAAAATCGCCACTTTCAAGAGTGAAAATACTTTTATTTATTACTTTGCTTTTGGGCAGTCAAATAGTAGGCAGATTCGACCTTTTGACAGTGGTAACATCCTCCTTTCACTGTGTCAACTTAGATTCGAGGGTTTGCCATCCATCAGTCCGACAGCAATCATTTAAGATTGAAAATGAAAAATGCGTTTTTTCACATTCGATACTTTGCATTTGTATCGACGATATATTTGCTCCTCAAATTATATTTATACTCGATGATCTTACTTTGACGACTATGAAATGTCTGAATTTGGAAAGGTAAATGATTCGTTTAGCGCACCCAACTTAAGTATGGTCAGTTTAGTGCACACTCAGAATTAGTGTCATTGTTATAGGGATGAAGATACAACGAGTAAACTTTGTTATCAATGCTATTTATAGGTTACTTACAGATAAAAATATCATTCCCGTACTACTCAGAAAAAAAATCCAAAGAGTTTTCTGCAGATTTGACTGTTTTTTTCAAAATTTTAAATTGAAAATCAAGAGTTAAATTGCCTGCCTATTGAATATGTTGGAGGTAGTACTTCTAATTTTAATTATCCTGAGTTCAATTATGGTAGTATTGATGTTGCAACATAATAAGTATTGACATTGTATCTAAATTGAACTCTTACTCATAATAGACCTCTAGTGTATAGATACTCTGGTTGAGAGATTTATAGAGATTGTACCTAAATTTTGTTCAGATAATATAATTCAATTTTACATAATAATTAATTGTTTAAATGTGTCCCTTGTTATTTATGAATATTCTGGCCGTTAATATTACTAAAATTACTTAAATATGGCGGAACTTCAATAATAACAATACTCCAGCTCCAAATATTTTATTTTCTGCTTTTGGCGCCTCTTCAGGAGCTTACAACTGAATCTAAAACTTTGTCTGGTCACATCATTATTTATCAGACATAGTTTTAGTCTGGTATCAAACAATTTTTTTTTTTTATGAACATCCCATGGCTTGGTACCTTCTAACGTCCCGGCTGAGTCAAACTGAGTTTTAGTTGTTTGCTTCGGAAGAGACGCCAAGATGGAACATGGAGAGCAGAAAATAAATCATTTGGAGCTGAATTAATTGTGTATTGTTATTATAGACCTTCCGCCATATTTAAGTAATTTCAGTTGGTGTTATTGTATTATATAAATAAGATAAGGAGTTTTGTGAATTTTCCTCATTCTCTTGATAAAGATCAATCATTACTTCTCAAATCAATGAATGATATGACCTTATCTGAAATATTGACATCTTGATCTCGTGTTGGTATCGTACGAATATCGGATTGAGGCTGATTGACGAGTAGAAACGAAAACGAAATCATTCAGGGGTTCGGAATTTCACTTTTCCTTCGCGCATGCTTAGCGGATTCGCATAGGAATCGTGCCACATTGCCCGATCTCTCTCGATAAGATAGTTCTCATGTGTAAAAATCGGTGACAACCAGCTTCCCAGGGGAAAGTATGAGACAACCCCAAATGACCATCATCAGTATCAGGGTAGATGAACCAAAGTATATTAAGTATTTCGTGGGTACCCGTACGTCTATTCAAAACCAGTTGTTCGGAAATAATCATATTCCAATATGATATTCGAACAAAGAATGTGATATTCGAATATAAAAATATTCTTCTCTCTCGGAAAATAACGTCAAAATGACGCTTCTATGAAAAGATTGCTTCGTCAGAAATTTATATATTCGTAAACACACGTTATTTACCAATCGAACGTTTGAATAGTCTGGACCGCAGGAATTGAGTCATCTTAGCACCTTTCCCTGGCTTATTCCGGATGAGATTACAATTTAATCTACAAAAAAAACAATAAATACTGTCCGAAAAGAATACTACAAGATGCAAATTTTCATGTGAATCTATATTGGAGAAAATAAAGGAAAAAGTCCGACTCGCAGGAACTGCGTCATCTTAGCGCGGTTCCATTCATATCCCTAGTGTTATTTTGTAGACTTAGAATAGAAACAGTTATTACTTTGTTTGGATCATTCCTATTGTAAACAAATATGAAAAAAAAACAAAACAAGATTTTCGGCTAGGGATGAAACTATCCTAAGCAGAAATTACTCTTTCTGCCATCCCAAGTTTCGGTCTACGAAGACTCTTCTACGAATATATTTCTAATTTACTTAACTTGCAGTGCTAACATATCCATTTTACTTTTAAATGCAATTAAACAAAATAAAATTGTACATGAAAATGAGAAAGTAGTGTTATTTTTTATTGAACTAAGGCCACATTCAACCACAAAATATAATTATATTTCTAGTATAGCATTTGGCTGCATGACTTCCTACAGGTAAAGGTAACTGTCAGCTGTCCTAGAATGCTTGATGAGAACAATGAATCTTGATTTATGAAGTGCAATAAAAGCCTACCTGAACCGGCAGACTACTTCGACCCGGACTGACCCTACACGGCGAATATATACGTTTTCAGTTCTGTTACAGGTTCAAAGAATTTGTATTTATTCCCCTGTTTTATTGAGAAATACATCCTCCTCCTAGAAGCAATAACAAAATAACAAGAAATAAAAACAGACAAAAAGAATCGTATAAATAAACGAAATCAATTATCGTTTATCAAACTTCTAAGTTATATGTACTTATTTCTCCGTTTGACATCGCCTAATCAAAACTTTCTTCAGAACCTGTTTTCTAGAGCATTTAGTAAGCTTTCGAATGGTAACCACCCGTTTACCAAGATTCTCAACCGTTTTCGAGATATTAAGGAAAGTATAAAAGGTTACCAAAACTTTTCTTGTCTGTTAATAAAATATTTAATTCTAACCCTTCCTTTACTCCAAACGTAACCAAAATTTCAACATATTAGTGCTGTTAAAATTCGAACTTGCAGAAAATGTTTCAACTGAATCCCATAATTCTAAGTACCAAAATCAAAGACAAAAAGAACAGTTCGAATAAGCGAAATCAATTACTTAAAAGTTTTAAGCACTTATTTCTCCGATTGACATCGCTTATTCAAAACTTTCTTTAGAACCTTTCTTGTAGACCATTTAGTAAGCTTTCGAATGGTAACCTTTCGCTTCCCAAGATTTTCAACCGTTTTCGAGATATTAAGAAATTATACGAAGTTCCCAAAACTTTTTATTATTTCTGACAACAGAAAATTGGTCTCATTTTACCTATCCTGTTTTACAAACACATACATTTTCCTTACAAATACAACATAAGAAATTACAAAAATAAAAAGCAATAAAAAACCAAGGGAAAGAGACAAAAATTACAAAAAGAACGACAAAAACCCGTTCATAAGAACAAAACAGACGTATTTGAAGTTTTAAGCACTTATTTCTCCCATTGACATAACCTAATCAAAAATAGTTTTAGAATCATTTTTGTAGAGAATTTAGTAAGCTTTCAAATAGTTTCAATCCACTTACCACGATTTCCCAACCGTGTTCGAGATATTAATGAAAGTATACGAAGTTTCCAAAACTTTTCATGTCTGTTCATAAAATATTTTATTCTAACCCTTCCTTAACTCCAAACGTAACATAACTTTCAACATATTAGTTTTAATGAAAGTAGAACATGCAGATAATGTTTCAACTGAATCCCGTTATTCTAAGTACCAAAATCAAAGACAAAAAGAACAGTTCGAATAAGCGAAATCAATTACTTAAAAGTTTTAAGCACTTATTTCTCCGATTGACATAACCTAATCAAAAATAGTTTTAGAATCATTTTTGTAGAGAATTTAGTAAGCTTTCAAATAGTTTCAATCCACTTACCACGATTTCCCAACCGTGTTCGAGATATTAATGAAAGTATACGAAGTTTCCAAAACTTTTCATGTCTGTTCATAAAATATTTTATTCTAACCCTTCCTTAACTCCAAACGTAACATAACTTTCAACATATTAGTTTTAATGAAAGTAGAACATGCAGATAATGTTTCAACTGAATCCCGTTATTCTAAGTACCCAAACCAAAAACGGTATTCAAAAACTATTTTTCCAATTTTCTCGACAACGGTTAAAGCTATCGCCTTGAAAATGGTTTCATTCGTTTTCCTAGCCCAAGAAGCCTATAAAACGAGTACTTACAAGCTTATGAACTCAAAAACGTAAGCGTTACGATTTTTTATGCGCGAATTTCGCCCCAAACGCCATCTTCCAGTGGGCGGATTTTGCTGGTTAACGAACTTGGCCTTTCAAATTGGACGACAGATTTTTGTACCAAATTTCATCAAAATCGGACCATTCGTCTTCTACCTAGAGAGCGAACAGACAAATATATATATATATATATATATATATATATATATATATATATATATATATAAATATATACATATATATATATATATATATACAAATTTGAACCACCGTTATTTTTGGTTTCTAGGGGTTCTGAAACGCGAAATTTTCTAGTCGGCACTTCCGGATTGTTTCATTGTATCAACCTTATAAGCGGGGTTCCTCCCTATGGGGGAGGGAGGAACCGCGCTAAAACGGCGCTAATGGCCCGGATTTGTCGATGTGCCGTTAAAAAAAAAATAAAAAAAAAATGCTCACAACTGTTATTATGTTGAACTCCGTATTATATATAATTAGTAATACATGTAAAATAAGTAATGAAATTTAACTCTTTTTACATTGATGCACTTGTTCTAATAAATGGTTCTAAAGTAATGTTTGTTGGGGCGATGTCAATCGGAGAAAAAAGGACTTGAAAATTAGCATTAGCATTAGTTTAGCTCTTTTGAACGGGGTTTTGTATCTGTTTACCTAACGTTTTTACGGTTTGTTACTTATTTTAATTGCATTTAACAGTAAAACGAGTATTTAACTAAAACAAGATAAGAAAATGTAAAACGTTGTTATAGTGTTTCCAAGAGCGAACGTTGAGAAGGTGGGGGAATTCGCCATGATACTGCCAGTTTCCTGTTGTAGAGTCTTGAATCTATTTTCTCTTCGATGTTTTGATTTATTGTTTTCACGAAAGATCAAGTCCCACCAATAACCGCTACTATTCCTTTACTAATAGCACTAGAGATATGAACGGAACCACGCTAAGATGACGCAGTTCCTGCTAGTCGGACTTTTTATGAAGTTTCATATCATTTGAACGTCGCACCTTCAGACGCTATAACTTCCCTGATGCCTCCCTCTGTTAATTGAGTGCTAGCTCGCAAGGAATTGCGTTCTTGCAAACACAAAAAAGCCAAACCCTTCCTTACTGTTATTGTCCAATTGTATAGAGAAACTGAACTTAATACTAAAATCATTTCAAACACATCTTAAATAGCAATAAACGCCTACCAAGAAACGAAACTTCAAGCACCTTTTAGCACTTTCCTCCGAAGGAAAGTAGCTATTGAGGTTTGACTCATGACAGAATTTTTGAAAAATTTCGTCAAATCTTTATCGATCCTACCTAGTAGACACCGAAAATGACCCCCGTTAAAATTTATATATATATATATATATATATATATATATATATATATATATATATATATATATATATGTCTGTTAACACGATAGCGGCCAGAGTTTTTGTTTTTTCGTCACGAAACTTGGTATATAGCATTCAATTAGCAAACGATTGAACGAGTTCGTTAACCACCAAAATCGGTCCACCGGAAGGGGGGGTTTACCCTGAGCCCAAAACACTAATTTGACTATGTCAGCCGTAATATTTGTTATATTTCAACGAAATTTGGTATTCGTAGTGCTAATATAGAGAAAAAAGTGAGATACAAAAATGAACTAAATCGGTTCATTAGAAGGGGGGGGGGGTTACTCCGGACCCACAATACCAATTCGCCACTACCAGCCGTGATTTTTGGTATATTTCGACGAAACTCGGTATTCGTAGTGGTAATCCACAGGTAAATATGTGTTGTAAAAATAAACTAAATCGGTTCATTAGGAGGGGGGGGGGTTTACTCCGGACCCACAATACCAATTCGCCACTACCAGCCTTGATTTTTGGTATATTTCGACGAAACTCGGTATTCGCAGTGGTAATCTACAGGTAAATATGTGTTGTAAAAATAAACTAAATCGGTTCATTAGAAGGGGGGGTTTACTCCGGACCCAAATTCCTAATATACTCATACCGGTCGTAATTTCTGCTGTATTGTAACGAAACGCGGTATACGCCGTGGGTAACTCATGAGAAAGAAGTGTTGTAAAAATGAGCTGAATCGGTCAATCGGAAAGCGGGGGTTTAATTTGTAATATATTTCAATAGAAAAGCCCGCCAGACGTAGGTTCACAAAGCCGCCGCAAGGAGCGCTTTCTACCACTAGAGTGACTGTATCCTGTTCCTGTGTTAGATCAAAATACGATAATATGAGGTTTTTTGTATTTATTACGTAGTGTAATAGGTACCATGTGTAAACATAACTCTGGAAGCAAATTAATAATTGATCAGTTACTCATTAAAAATTTAAAAGAGAACTATTCATGTTTTTATTTTATTTATGTAGGAGATTTTAAGCAAATTGTTCTGGAAAGCAGTCTACACTACCCAAATTCTGAGGAACGTGCTAAGTTATGCAGCTCCTGCGTGACGGACTTTTTTCTACTCAGAATCTACTGTAGAATACGTCTGAACTTGTGAAAACTGAAAATGTATTTGAACTCTAACTTTAAAATTCGGCGTGAAGCTACCTAATATTGTGGGTAACAGACAATTAAACAAGAAAATATGAGTAGCGCATTCGATTTTTTACTCGACGTTTAAGAAACAGGATCTGCGTAATATACCATTACGACTTCAAAATTACCTCTCTCATTATAAATCCTGTTATAAAGTATATCATAACATGGAGGTTACAAACCGGTGTCGGATATTATCCTAGTGGTCATGATCTCTCAATTTCTTCTGGTCATGCGAAGAAAACAACCGCCTTGACCTATTTACCTAGATTCAGTATTTCCGTAAGACTATTTGGTATATCGATGACCTTTTAATTGCTCTATAAGTCCTATTAGAGGAAAAGAGTCTTCTAAAAACCTGTTCCCTATGTAGGTGGAGCTTCCAATGATCGGGTTTGACCCGACCAAACACATTGCAAAAATCATTGCATCGGAACAGTATTTCCTTTCACGGATTATTTTCCTTTAGCAGGTGATTCAATTCTGTGAATATTTTCGATTTCAATATTTTTTATATTTTATAGTTTTTGGTAGAGGTCAAACAACGTAGCACATCGTCAAATTACCCAGCTTCATCAAATGTTTCATGATTTTTTTACACATCTTCTGGGGCTTTTTTCTTACTAAATGCATTCATTTATTTAGGAATATTAACTCAATACATGTATAAATACATTGCACTGCCAGAATTAATCAAAAAAGTAAACATGTAAGCTTATGTACGTTGTGCCAAAACGTCGTTCCAGCTTCATCCTGACGAGATTCAATCAATGTAGGAATTGCTGGATGGTGGATATTGATGTTCAGAAGAACGAAAAAAGTACCAAATCTCCACAGATATTTTATTTTTTGCAGAATATTTTCAGGGACTTAGCCCCATTTTCAATTCCGTGAATAATTCTGCCAAGACGTCGTTCCAGCTACAGCCTGACGAGTTTAAATCATTGCAGGAATAGCTGGATGGTCGACATTGATGTTCAGAAGAATGAAAAAATCCAGGCAGTGCGTCTTGACACTATTTTTCACGGCATTGTGCAAACTTTCTGCAAAAAAATGAAATACCTGTGCAAAATGTTGTACTTTTCTAAACGTCCATTCTTCTAACGTCCGTTCATTGTTTTATGTTTCTTGTCCGGTACACTCTAGACGAGGGTGTTGTGCGTTGTAGGGGTCACGAGGGAACATTTGGCCAGCGGTGAAAGCCTCACGAGGTGGTCATCTCGTCAATAGTTAGTGAGGTTAGTCATAATATATCACGTACTATCTACTGGTGAACTAGAGGAACTACTAGAAAAACAAGAAAAAGCCCTTCGATAGCCCGAGAATTCAGTTTTTTTGAGAAAACCTAGCGTCTTTGTGAGCCCGCGCAGGTATTGGAGTAGCGGAAAAGGGTAAACATACTGATTAATTATATTATTCAGCAAGCATTATTTAACGAAAGTCCCTCTAATCCTAGACAATATTTTCTTCGACCATGAAATATAGTCTCCATCAACAACAGGATCTATAACCCCTTCAGCCGAAAATCCCAATGAACTTATTCCTTCATTCATTGCCAGTGGCGCAACTAACAAGGACTTCAGGGCATGCGGCGAGGCTGAATGACCTAAGTGGTTGATTATATTCAAATGAATTGGCCATAGCTTGGGGACTAAGCAACAAGTGGTGGATGTCAGCTCATCCAGCCGCCTAGCCTATATAAAACTGGTTCCTTCTCTCTCCGAAACCGGCTCTTTCTACAAACACCTCGCACCAGCTCCCTCAACAAAAGATGTACTTCAATACATCATCTTCTTCAGGCTAATCTCCTTGGCCTCATTGGGACCTTTTCTAAGCCAAACATTTTATATGAGTTTTCAGGTTTTTGTTATATTAGACACTTAACTGAAATTCAAAACTATAACTAAACCAGGGTTCTACGATTTGGTATCCCAAATAATAAGCTACAATTATACTTGTTGGGATGAAAGTCTGTTATTATTATTATTATTATTATTAAATTTTAACGTTCATTTATTATTAACTACGAAATTTTGGACGGGTTATCTACCACCCTTTTCTAGCCAGGATAGGGCTGATGCCTTTTCTTTTTTTCTAAAGATAAGCCACCACCCCTAGTGGGAATCGAACCCATGACCCTTGGCACGGAGTGTTAAGTGCTCAAGCCATAACGCTCATGGCCACCAGGCCTCCGTCTGTAATTAACTATATGAAATTAAGAGCAAACACTAGATTAATAAGGTCTCCATATTCGTCAGAATTTATTTACAATTTTAATATATTCCTTACTTCAATTCAAAGTAAAATTTGAATGTTGCTTTATTAACAACTCATTCTTTAATCTGTCTGATAGCAAAACTTACACTTACTGAAGATTCCTTGGCAATAGTTATGTATTTAATTTTTATTCGTGGGGACATTAAAATTAAAAAAACTAAATACCATTAAAATGTTTTATCATGTGATTCCATTGTGATTCCACATGTATTACACGGTAACTAACCAAACACAAATTATTCAGCTCTTGTTTTAGGAACAGGTTTTATTGTATTACTTTTGGGTTTTCATGAAAATTCATACTTTTGCCGCTCTGCTCGTTTTTGTGGTCAACGAGATTTGTGCGCAAAACAAATATCCATTCGTAGTGTACCTGCAAGCTCCGGGTGGCAAGTCCTGCTCAGGTGCACTCATCACAAAGGAATGGATTCTGACAGCTGCACACTGCAACTATGACAATCTCGTCGTAACAGCAAAACCAGAAGGAGGAAAAGCCCAAGTGAGGAAGTCGCTGGATTTCATTCCGCATTTCAGGTACCAACAAGGGAAGTGGGGATACTACGACGTGGGTCTCATCAAGGTGAAGCCATTCGACATGAAAGCAGGCAACTTGACCGTGCTGAAGCTGTCGAACAAACCGTGGCCGAAGGATCAACAGGAGAACAGAAGATGCGTTGCTGTAGGCTGGAAGGACGCCAACACTCTCAGCTGGTCGGACGTGAAAGCAGACCATGGAGACAAGGGATGTGAGTGCACGCCGCAGCGGTTCTTGCAAGAGAGGCTAGTCTGCTTCGAGAACAAGAAGAAGGAGTTCTGTCATGGCGCTTCGGGTGGTCCTTTGATCTGCGACGGGTTAGGAGTAGGGATCAATCACTTCGACTTGTTTGTTAACTGCACCCAGACCAAAAAATGCACGAAGGAAGTAACTAAAGTCTTCGCCATGTATATCTGTCCGCAGTTGGGCTGGATCCACTCTTACATACCCTGCATCCCAAAGAAACCTGAATCCTGTATGGCACACACTTCTTACAAACCTACTTTTATTCTAACTATCTCTTATTCTATCATAGCTACAATAAAACCATATGATTGAATTTTATCATGTCTATTATTTATTTATTTATCATGTCTATTATTTATTTATTCATTTTCATTCAACGCTTCGGCGGCGATTTGCAATTTCTTCCGTAAATTTTGGTAGAGGGCGATATAAAATGGTCTGTTAGCTCATGTTATCTTTAAATGAGTGTTCTTCTTCTTCTTCACCCAACGCCCGTCTTTGGCTTTTCAGCCATTCGACGCCGTGCCACCCAGTAAAGCCATGCGTGTCCTTCTGTGGTGTCATCTCCAGTGTTCGCCTATAGAGCTCAGCAGTATAAAAGGTGATCCGCCGTCCCTTCCTCCTGACAGCACAGTGGACCAGTTGGAGAATCTGCTAAACCTAAACTATGTAAATGGCTCTGCAGGTAATCGTGGCCTGTAGCCATCCTAAAGGTAGCCACTGAAATTCCTCGGGGAAGGCTGTCGGGAATAGGTTTTGATATTATTCGCTCCCATTTTTTCCTACTGCAGCATTTCTCCAAGAATCCACAATAGCTGTCCTTACACTGGAAGAGATTACGTGCCATATATTTGTGAAAGTGAAGAAATGGTTGGCTCATTTTGCATCCTTCTTTGGCTAGCCTGTCGGCTTCTTCATTCCCGTGTATATTGCAATGACCAGGTACCCATTGTAGTCGGATTTCGGTAGCTTCTTGAAGCCTTAAAAGTCTTGCCCTGCATTTTATAATTAGGTCATCTTGTTGACAGTCTTGTGAAGTCAAAGCCTGGAGTGCAGCAGTAGAGTCTGATAAAAAGACTACTTTTCGCTCGATGCCAAGAGAGATAAAGGCATTAGCTGCTTCGCTTATAGCTGCGACTTCACCGTCGAAATTGGTCCTGCTCCAGTGCCCTCTGCTGTCGCTGATCCATCAGTGTAAAAGTGGATCCACTCGGACGATGGGTATATTTTTGCAATTCTCTTGAGTGTAGCTGCTTTCAGGAGTTTCGGAGGGATGTCCACCTTAGGTTTGTCGATCTCTGGAATTATTGAGTAGGTTGGCAGCTCTCGTATTTCTGAGTAGAACTCGGGTTTTCTAAAACATTGCCGCGAACCAGTTTCAATGTTATATTTCGCTGCAAGGGCTTGCACGTGTACCATGGGTGCGAGCTCGGTTTTCAGTCTTAAGTCGGATGGTCCGTATTGCCTCCAGAAGTTATCTGATATCCTATGGCACCTTTCAAAGAATTTCAAAGTAGTTTTGTATCGTCGGCACTCAAGAGGTTCGATCTGGGATTGGCATTCGAGAGCAGGTGCAGGAGTAGATTTTGCTGCACCACAGCAGATTCTCAAGGCACTCTTTAAATGAATGTATATCATGTCTATTAAGACTCAGTGCGCTTAGCTAAATTATTGTTTGTTTAGAAGCTACCTTATACCAAAGGAGGTTCGATGCCTGTATGTTTTAAGGCTCGCCATGCATAGGTTAGTGGATTCGTGTCCCACCAGGAGTTTTGACTATCTTTTCATGAAAAAATGAATAAGCTCTTTTTTTGCTAGGAAAGGTTGATAACCAGTAGTTGACCCGCCCTTAACATTATTTTTATTCATAAATGTACAATACATATTTAAATAAATAAATATTTTTGTCCATCTGTACCATTATTTGTTGGTTAGAGAAATTAAATTTCAAAACAAGTCTGCCTTGGCACTAATAAAAAAAAACTCATCATTTTATATAATAATGGGTTGAGTCAGAAAAAATGACCGTCTTCTTTGTGTTTGAAATTTGCATCGTAATTCCTCTCTTATTTACATTTGGGAGCTATGAATTGTGATAAGAAGTTCATGTTTGATCCCTTCTGAATCATTTGGTAACCAGCATGCCCTCTATCCGGGCTCAGTACTTCTATAGTTCCCCTTTGTTCACTAAGACACTTCAGTATGGAATTATCATAATTATACTTTATTTTTGGAAACGGAAGTTTTCAGCAACTGAAGCCATTCGTTTAGTGGTTGAATTTGAGGATGAAGACTCTTTGAATGAAAGGACAATGAGATGTTGGTTCCAAAAATGTAATAAAGGTGATTTGAGCCTTGAAAAAAAATCTGTATCAGGGCGTGTTTCAGTAGTCAACCAGAACGCTCTGCGCACTGCTATTGAAGCCGATTCTACAAAAAGTCCGATTCGCAGGTACTGCGTCATCTTAGCGCGGTTCCGTTCTTATCTCTAGTGTTTATGAAGGCATAGAATAGAAACAGTTATTACTTTGTTTAGATCAATAGCGAAACACCTATCCAAATGAAATCTCAAACAAACCAGTCTTGAAAGCTCTTGATTTACAATCTTACCTGTATGGGTCAGCTATACCATAAGTCGGGCAGAAAGGCCTCCGCTCAGAGGCATTTGGAAAGCCTTGGGATCTCTCTCTTTGAACGCTACATTTCTAACAATAAATTGATCTTCTTATTTTACTTAATCTGTTTTATTGTCAAATACATTATCTGACTATAAGCAATTTAAAAATAACAAGGAATAAAACAGACAAAAAGAACAGTTCGAATAAGCGAAATCAATTACTTTAAAGTTTTAAGCACTTATTTCTCCGATTGACATCGCCTAATCAAAACTTTCATCAGAACCATTTTTGTAGAGCATTTAGTGAGCTTTCTAATGGTCATCTTCCGTTTCCAAAGATTCTCAACCTTTTTCGAGATATTGAGGAAAGTATACAAAGTTACCAAACCTTTTTATGTCTGTTAATAAAATATTTTATTCTAACCCTTCCTAAACTCCAAACGTTACAAAAATTTCAACATATTAGTTATAATGAATGTAGAACATGAAGAAAATGTTTCAACTGAATCCCACAATTCTAAGTACCAAAATCAAAGAGAAAAAGAACAGTTCGAATAAGCGAAATCAATTACTTTAAAGTTTTATGCACTTATTTCTCCGATTGACATCGCCTAATCAAAACTTTCTTTAGAACCATTTTTGTAGAGCATTTAGTGACCTTTCTAATGGTCATCTTCCGTTTCCCAAGATTCTCAACCTTTTCTGTTCTGTCTGTTCATAAAATATTTTATTCTAACCCTTCCTTAACTCCAAACGTAACATAACTTTCAACATATTAGTTTTAATGAAATTAGAACATGCAGATAATGTTTCAACTGAATCCCGTGATTCTAAGTACCCAAACCAAAAACGGAATTCAAAAACTAGTTTTCCAATTTTCTCGACAACGGTTAAAGCTATGGCCTTGAAAATGGTTTCATTCGTTTTTCTAGCCCAAGAAGCCTATAAAAAGAGTACTTACAAGCTTATGAACTCAAAAACGTAAGCGTTACGATTTTTTCTGCGCGAATTTCGCCCCAAACGCCATCTTCCAGTGGGCGGATTTTGCTGGTTAACGAACTTGTCCTTTCAAATTGGACGACGGATTTTTGTACCAAATTTCATCAAAATCGGACCATCAGGGAAGCCAGAAATGAGCGAACAGACAAATATATATATATATATATATATATATATATATATATATATATATATATATATATATATAAATAAATATATATATATATATATATATATATATATATATATATATATATATATACAAATTTGACCACCGTTATTTTCGGTCTCTAGGGGTTCTGAAACGCGAAATTTTCTAGTCGGCACTTCCGGATTGTTTCATTGTATCAACCCTATAAGCGGGGTTCCTCCCTATGGGGGAGGGAGGAACCGCGCTAAAACCAATTCTAAGAGATTCTATTCAGTACAACTGCAGAGAATTCACGGTGTTAGTTCAGCGGTATCCAGATTTAGTCACCGGAGGCAAGTATTGCTCCAATAAGATAATGCCAGACCCCACACCTCTCGCCTTACAAGCCAAAAGTCCGACTCGCAGGAACTGCGTCATCTTAGCGCGGTTCCATTCATATCCCTAGTGTTCTTTTGTAGACTTAGAATAGAAACAGTTATTACTTTGTTTGGATCATTCCTAATGTAAACAAATATGAAAAAGAAAAACAAGATTTTCAGCTAGGGATGAAACTATCCTAAGCAGAAATTACTCTTTCTGCCGTCCCAAGTTTCGGTCTACGAAGACTCTTCTACGAATATATTTCTAATTTACTTAACTTGCAGTGCTAACATATCCATTTTACTTTTAAATGCAATTAAACAAAATAAAATTGTACATGAAAATGAGAAAGTAGTGTTATTTTTTATTGAACTACGGCTACATTCAACCACAAAATATAATTTTCTATCCGGCACTTCCGGATTGTTTCATTGTATCAACCCTATAAGCGGGGTTCCTCCCTATGAGGGAGGGAGGAACCGCGCTAAAACGTAAGCGTTACGATTTTTTATGCGCGAATTTCGCCCCAAACGCCATCTTCCAGTGGGCGGATTTTGCTGGTTAACGAACTTGACCTTTCAAATTGGACGACAGATTTTTGTACCAAATTTCATCAAAATCGGACCATTCGTCTTCTACCTAGAGAGCGAACAGACAAATATATATATATATATATATATATATATATATATATATATATATATATACATATATATATATATATATATATATATATATATATATATACATATATATATATATATATATATATATATATATATATATATATATATATACAAATTTGAACCACCGTTATTTTCGGTTTCTAGGGGTTCTGAAACGCGAAATTTTCTAGTCGGCACTTCCGGATTGTTTCATTGTATCAACCTTATAAGCGGGGTTCCTCCCTATGGGGGAGGGAGGAACCGCGCTAAAACTACCCGATTTCGATGGAATCGAGCTTCTTCCTCACCCGTCATATAGTCCAGACCTAGCTCCATCAAACTAGCACCTGTTCAGATCTATGACTCATTTCCTTCAAGGAAAAATATTCAACAACTTGAATGAAGTTGAAAGTGGCGTTCGTGAGTTCTTCGATTCTAAACCCAAAGAATGATACCATCAAGGATTTCAACTGCTGGCTTCCAGAAGGCCACAATACATAGAAAACAATGGTATATATTTATTATAAATATTAACTCATTAAAAACCTAAAAGTAGAAGAAAAATAAACTTTGATTTTTATCTATAAAACGGTCATTTTTTTTTTTACTCAACCCATTATAATCCCACCTCAAGCCAACAAAATATCGTTTACTTATTTATTTATACATCAGTGAGACCGCGACAAGGGCAATTCATGACTTAAAACAGTTAAATAAGAATAAACAATAGTGAAAAATTGTAAACAAATTTGAAAACTAAAAACCTAATTTTCTAATACAATTTTCATTGACTAGAAAAAAGGTACGAACTACACAGAGGCAGATAGGGCAGTCAGTAAATACAATTATTAACTTAGATGTTTATGAATTTTAAATCATAGTTTTCACATATATATTAATGATTGCAGGATGTAAATAAGAAAAATAAACACCTATACTTATTAGTAGGAGGAAAAATAAATAAACCACACACACACCCATACATGTAAGACATATACACATACACAAACAGATAAGCACGTATATACAAAATATCATATATCTATAATAAAAGTCCGACTCGCAGGAACTGCCTCATCTTAGCGCGGTTCCGTTCTTATCCCTAGTCTAATTTCGAAAGATTAAAATGGAAGCAGTTATTATTTTGTTGAGAGGAGATCGTTGACCGTTGATGATGCAAGGTAGGGATTGTCCGGGTTCGGTCACTGCTACTTAATAATACATACCCCATATGTGTATGTATGTGGGCATATATATGTACATATGTGTGCGTGTATATGTGTATGTGTATATGCATATATATAAATATATATATATATTATATATGTATATATATATATATATATATATATATATATATATATGTTAGGTATATTTACATAGATATGTGCATATATTAGTGTTAAATATGTCCTACTTGTATTTAAAGCCCTGATGAAGGCTTGAAGTTCAAGCCGAAACTTCACACAATAAAACCATTTTTACGATAAAAGTAGCAGTGACCGAACCCCCACAGTTATTATTTTCGTTCCACCAGTCTTGAAAGGTAGGATTTGCAATCTTACCTGGAAGGGTCGGCAACACTAGAAACTTTCCCGCTAGTTACAAGGTCTTGGAATCTTGGAACTCTATATTTC